>JAHREE010150650.1:46329-89683 GCA_033628505.1 Tringa tobata
CCCCGAGGGATGGTTGCCTTGTGACTACCAGAGGAGTATGGACAAGCACTTGCCTAAAAGCTTTGAAGGCAGTAGCTGACCTTGCCCAAAGGGAGGAGGAGCGTAAAGATTGCCCAGGAGAACGAAGCGACCACAACTACAGCGCTCGCTCATCAGCCTGCAGCCAGGCTGGGGGCACGGAAAGGCTGTAGCCCCAGGACACAAACCCAACTGCAAGTCCTCATTCTTCTCCAGCCTCCTCCTACCGGGTCCAGGAACGTTTTATTTGGAAACTCGGGCCCACCTCATCCCTTTAGGTGGCTCTGCCTAGACCTGGGGAGAGAGACTATGGTGATTCGCGAGCTCTGGTTAGTCAGGGATGAGCAAACCTCCATCACAGAGCTGGTGATGTTTGATGCTCCGCCTTGTTTGGATGCTGCTGATGGAGCAGGTTAGAGGTGGAGGACACCTTCATCTCGGGATGAAACACCAAAACCGTGATGTGCCTGGGGGCTACAGACCAGCCACCCTCCGGAGCCTCCTCCAGCCCGGCTTGTCAGCAGTGGTTCCTCCCACCTGGCCAGATAACATCAAACCCGTAACAGCTGGAAACATTCCCTGCATCCAGGGCACTTCACTGCCACCTCCCGACTGACTTCTGTGAGGATCTAAACAATTAAGTGGAAAAGGAAAATATATTTTCTCTGAAAATAATAAATTTAGAAGAAAACGTCTTTCACATAAGGAGTGGAATGATATATGATACTATGATATATGTTTCCAAAAAAAAAAAAAACCCCTTCCAAATTTACCATCCTTTTTTTTGTTGTTACCCATTTGCCAGGCAATATAAATAACAACAGAGACACAACTAGAGATCAAATAGTGTCCTAAGTTCCATCCTCACCAAGTCTCTGCAGAGCTTCATAAGCTCAGTGTGTGGCGAGGATAATTACGGAACCGCCAAGAACTGTGTGACGGCTGGGAACATGTTAATTAGAAAAATACTATGTATTTACACAGCGCATTTAAAGTAATTTAAACATTTGGATTAAAACAGCAAAGAATTATTCCCATTGTATAGATGAGGAAATTAAGGCACAAAGGAAAAAAAATCAGCTCAGCTGAGCTGTGAGTCAGAGGAACTCCTGCCTTTCTTTTTGGAGAAATCTAAAGGTTTGTACTTAGAAGAAACAAATAAAAACGAGGCAGATCAGGCCTTGTGGTCATTTTACAAAAGACACCCATGGAATGCGTAGCACATACTGAAAATCAAAGCAAGACCATCTTAAAAATCCTGCTGCGACAATTTTAGTACAGAAACCACCTCTATTTTTTCTCCTGTTTGGCCTCCAGTATCCTTAGCTTTTAAAATACATCCCCAACAGTTCTCTTCCTTCCCTTTTAAAGGCTGAAAAGTGTTGTGAGAAATGTCTTCCTTCACAGAAAGTAGTCTTCCATGAAGGACGATACCAGCTAAGAATCATGAAAACGGTAGCCAGAATGTAATATTTAATATAAATCTTTATGATTCTATGTACTAGAAATGATTGCAGAAGAAACACACATGTGTAGAACACGAGTTCTCTTCCAATCGTATGATACAAGACTCAGCCTATCAGTACAATGACATTTTTGCAAGTATCAAAAAAATAAAGCAAACCAATATTACATTACACCGTCAAGACAACCCAAATAGCGATGTGCCTCACAAAATCTGTACAAGTTAACTCTTCAGCAGACGATCCTTGCTTGCTGCCAAACAACAACGCTCGCTGCTGATGGTTTGGGGTTGGTTTTTTAACTTTTTTAGTATTTTTTTTTACAAAATGCTGACTACCAGCTAAGCAAGTGATGCCCCTGTGCTACTTGTCCTCAGCCACTTATCAACTTGTTTAGGATTTAAGTATCAAGAACCCAAGATGCAAATGTGAAATGAGGTGGGTTTGGTGCAACCGCATCTTTGAGAGCAGTCCTTTAGGTCGTCAAGACACACACAGGGACACCGTTCTCCAGCTGAAGGAGTTTAACGCAACCAGTATTTTTTCCAGAAAAACTGTGTTCCCGTGAATCTTTGCTCAGGTCCCTCTCCCCAGAGCTGTACCCGCAGCCCTGGTCGCCACAGCCTCTCCCTGTCGTCTGTCTCGGGTAGATTCCGGCTGATCCGCTCCCGGCACCGGTTCCCCAGGTGGCTGACGAGCACCGGCGCCGGCCAAGGCAGTGGGTGACAAAGGTGACCTCAGAGGGAAGGAGGACAGAGGGGCTGCCAGCATTCCATCACTCCATCAGCCCGGACCGCTGGGAATGCTGCTGCCATCCCAGGTTTTCCTGGCAGTCTGCACATCCCAACTTCAGACTATTCACGGAATGGATTTTAAACTCTCTTTTAACTCCAATCCTCAAGACAGCGTTTTTGCCTGAAGATTGTGGCGAAAGGCCTTGGATGGAGGACTTCTCCCAGGAAGAGCCGTTTGTCTCCCCAAACCCAAGACACTGAGCTCGCTCTCGGGAGGCACGGGCTGTGACAGGGGGGTGCTGTGTCTGCTGCTCACCCCCTCGCCTGCGGGACTGCAGCTGCTTTAGTTCTTCTTTGTATCTGTCTTCGATAATGAGTTTAAAGAAGTTTATGGCACAAACCCTGGAACTGGCGTGACCACAGGTCACAGGTACCATCTCTCCTCTTTGTCACATACATCCATACGAGTCCTTTCACCAGAAAAGCACTGCCGGTTTAACTAATGCTCTGCTCGTGGTGGAAGAAGTTATTTTTATAAAGAGTGATTAGTTTCTCTTGGCACCTGCCGGAACAAACCCATCCAGCTGAGCTGTCTCATACAGTAGATAGTGTCCACTTTTTAAACAGAAGGTGGTGAACGTTGACTTTCTGGCCTTGACTTCTTGAATTCTACGAAGTTACAACACAGCGATCTGTACTGGAGTCATTACAACTATGCATTCATTTCACACGGAAATCTTAGCTTTGCAAAGGGGGGCTCTCCCAGAGGAAGGTCAGGGAGCACAGCGAGGGAGGGAAGAAGGCACCGGTAACTCTTCTAATTCCCCACTCTTGGGCGTACTCAGCACTACTCCAGCACAAGGAGGGACAGCAAGGGTGACACGACTGGTTCAGCAGCCACAATTCCCTGTGATACAGGGGCTTGCCTTCGTTTTCATATAAATTGTGCAGTTATAAACCTCATCTTCTACTTTACTAAGGAGTTGGTTTAGACAAAGAATAAAGAGTAGGATTTGCAATGTGATGCTGTAAGGAAGCCAGAACCAGAAGGAAAAATAAAGGAATATGGGTGTTTACTCAGAGTCCCACTGTTGTAGTGTTTCTGGACTGCTTTCCCTACCCACCAAACAAGCTCTGCCGTCAGAGGTGGCTTCAGAGGGACCCACAGTCGTTCTGCTGGTGGCGGAGGAGCTGATGAGATTTCCACCCACTCCATCTTCTCCTCATCCACTCCCTTTCTGGTCCCTCTTCCCATGGGGGCTCAGTGCTTTTTCAGCTGCACCAGTCCAGCCAGTACTACCAGTGTGGGAAAGCACTGAGCCTGGGGAGCGGGATGTTGTGCTACCAAAAGGACACTGACTCCTCACAGACAGCGAGACCAAACTGCTCCCACCACCGACCCAGCCCCACGACCTGTTCCCCTCAGCTCACATACCTCCTCAGCTTTGGTAACACTTGGAAGGGCTTTGTTTAAAGAAGATCTGGCTCCTTCACAGGCCTTTGGCTGATCCCACTCTTGTTTGGGGGCCACTTTTTAATCAGGTCTTGAAACATTCAGGCTTTCTGATACATTTCAAAAGTAATGAAAATTTCTTTCCTACATAGATGGAAAATGAAATGAATGAGGTGGTGGAGAGGAAGGCAACAATACCAAGGTGAAGGCTGTTCTGGCTAGATAGCAATTTAAGGGAAAAAAAGAAAAAAGACTGAACACGTATTGCCAAAATAAGCATGGAAGACGTTTTGCTGTCAGAACCAAGAGTGCTCCAACCTAGAACAGAATACACATGGACGTGTAAAATTAACACACAATTACCATGATCAAGCAAAAGAGCACAAACTAAATCACTAAGAACTTTGGAAATAGGACGTTGTTTTCTAAAAATACATAAAATTGGAATAAATGATGCAGCTTCAAGATTAACTGCTGAAGTTGCGCAGTTCTACATTCAGGACTGGAGTGATGCACGTGGCTGAGACTCCCCCCTTCTCGGTGTCGGTTTTGGGGGGCACAGTTTGATCGGGACTCGTGTCAGAGGAACAGCAGAGTCTCACCCTCCGGACTGATCAGAGGGAAATAAAACCTGATGGATTGTAACTTCGCTTCACGCAAGGACTGTTTATGCCAGAAGTGTCTGACATTTTTAGGAACTTAGATTTTGAAGAAGGTAGACTCATTCTGCAGAGAAAGTTCAGAATGATAAATACCAGACTTGCAGCACATTAAAATATTAATATTTAATATGTTTACTAAGCAGTCTCTGTTACTGTCGCTGTGCATCTATGTAGAGCTAAATCCCTCCATTTACATTTTGATTTCCCTCACTGATCTGATCATCACAACACAGATACAGCTGTAAAGTGCAATGTATGCTTTGGTTTCCTTAACTAAAGAAAGCACTTTTCGAATGGTTTTAGCCAAAGATCGGACCCACGTGGTTAAGGACATTATTTGAACAGATGATCGGCTCTTTTTACAGTCGGAGAAAAGCGATGGAGTACTTAACAGAAATTGTTTCATACCGGTAGTGAATTTTAGAGCAGTTCTGTTATGCCAGTTACTTGGTGGAATTTGGAAGAATTCCACATTAACCAAGGATTCACTGTTAAACTAATTAAAAATCTCTGATTTAGATTTACATTTTAAGGAACAACTGAAAAATAGTTGGCAAACCATGTAGCAGTTCAAATACAAGCTGACCATTTTCAAAATCTATAAATATTTCCAGAACCATCTTATCGACATAAAACCAGGAAGGCTCGGGGCTGGTTACAGGGTTCACACGTCTGCGCAAAAGCATATATAAAGGTAATGTTATGTACATTTTATTTCAATAAAGACATAAGACAAACAGCGTAAAGATGCCCAGATGCCCTAAAGATAAATACATTTAAAAGATTCTCATTAAAATGAATCTGTAGTATTTCTTTCCTGCAAGCAAAATACCTTTCTTTAAATACAAAAAAAATCAGTATTCTGAATTGCAAATGTTTTCACTTTTTTGCAGAAAATCTGCCATGATGATTTTTTTTTTTAATGAATAAGGATTTTCCACAAAACAGGCTTGCTCTACATGCTAAGTTCTTTAAACAGTTCAGTGACACAATGTGCTAACTACATACACAACAGATAATATAGTAAGAAAACACTCAACCTGATGAAAAGTTAAAATCTTCATTAATACACTGGAAAAAGTTGACATAACTCATGCCTTTTAAAATCAAAAATACAAAAATTAAATGTTTTCCTAAAAAGATTTTCCTTATTTTAAGGACTCATTTGAAAATGAAGCTGCATGTAATTTGTACAATAAAATTGTACAAGTAAACAGGTAATATACATAAAAAATTAATTGACATACTTCTCAATTATCAGTTGTCCACCTTTAATTTCCAATACTGTACTTTCTTAACAAGCATACAAAATATCAAACTTCTCTTTAGAAAAAGTGCCGTTCTGTGACATCTTTTACACAAAAACAGTCTGAGCCTGGGGCGCGTTAATGCAGTCGAGAGGCAAAGCGTCCTCACTTTTACAAATTATCCCTTCCATAAAAAGCCTCCCGAAAAGGAGATTACACCCCGTTATAAAAATATCGACCTCTGTAGTAGCTGCATTAGAGACCCAAGGCTGAGAGACTATTTCCATAGCAAACCAGTATGATAGCAGGCGGCGGGAGCTGGCACACCGCGGGGACACCGGCGGCAGCGCCGGGTGGCACCGCGGCCCCGGCAGCCCCTGCCCAACACCCTACAACACTGAGCCGCTGCGGGACCGGGGTCTCGCAGGAGAGAGAAGGCAGCAGGAATCGCATCGCACCGAACCTACCGGTGACCAGACTGGTTCTCCTCTGGAGACCTGCACAGCGTCGCCTGAGGTATCCCTTGTCCGTCCGTCTGTGCCACCGCAGGGGATCGGCCATCCAGGGCACGTGCCATCACAATGGTTTAAAATATTCTGAATATTAGTAATTCTTATATTCTTCTTATCTAGCCAGTCTCTTGATTTTGTTTTTGAAAAGATTTCAACTACAGTAGAATATTACAGAAAGAAAATATAAATGCAGGGTTGTTTTTTTTTTTTTTTCCTTTCTAAATGAAACTTACGTGGACTAAAAACTAGAGAATATCTGGAAACAAATATACAGTATGCAGGCAGACGAAGCAGGAAAACGGCCATCCAACTGTTTAATAAAAAAACTAAGAAAATTTGGCTATTTCCAGAAAAAACTATGAAGCGCCTCAACTAAAAGGAATGCATAATGAAATTCTAATCTAATACAGGTCAAAAATGTAAAAAGGTTATAAACCTTAACAGGAAAAAATAAAACAACTTTTACTGGCCATTCCTGTTGAAATGAGAATCTTAAAAGTAACAGAAAAGTGGCTACAAACCCACTTAGAGCACCGAACAGAGAGAAAATCAGAGTCCATTTTCAATCTCTGTTATATCATAAAATCCTGTGTTTCTACAGGTCAAACTGCTGGTGGCAGAAACAGAATTCTTTATAAACTGCAGATGTCCTGTACATTAAAAAATTTTCCTTGGAGTTGCACTAGTTCTAAAGACTTTTCTGTTCTAGCCTACCTCCCGCGCGGTACTGGATTGTACTGGGTGTGTTCAACCTCCAACATCGAAAGTCTCTTCCTGTAACCCTTGATTATTGTTGGGCACCAAAGATAAGAAAAGCAAGACGGGGTACAAAAATGCAAAATTTCAACAGTAATGGCAATGTTTTGTTTTAGTCCAAAAGGGTCCTGCATTTTCTCCCCCTTCGGGAATCAGACAAAAGGCTTTAATCCGGGGGTAGCAAGTCATGCAAGCGAAATCTGTCTCTGATGTGAGGCCGCACGTCTTCGTTCTGCGGGGGGGGAAAAAGGTGAGGGTTTTAGGAGAACACACACAGCCATAAACCAGATTTCAAGGGTCAAGCTTCTAACACCAGTATTTTACTACAACCAAATATAAGCCATGACTATCTGTAATTACAAGAGACTTCCAGAAATAACTACATTGCATTCACAACTATTTAGGAGCACTTTATTTGCATTTTAAGAATAAAGGCACACACATCCCAGCCAACAATAGACATTATTTAACCTAATTGCCTACAGATTTCCAATTTCCTTGCCATTGATGTTACAATTCTCCATTTCTTGATTAAAAGCACAGTTAGAAATAACGAGGTTCTGTCTTTTGCTATGTAAATCACTCCTTATGCAAACCTGAATTACTGTCCTGAGTATCCTTTTCAAACCCAGATAGACACAACTCTTAGCAGTCTGAATCTCTGTGACTCAAAACCTCTTAAAATATGGGAAAATACTTAAAAGAGGTAACTAATGATTTTGGGCAGGTGGTGGGGAAGAGCCGATGAAGGAAACACTTACCAGCTCTACGAGTTTCTCCAGAAATGGAATCAATTTTAGAAGTTCGTTGTCATTTTTATCCATGAACCAGCTTTCTATAGGGATTCCATTTGAAAGCTACAGTTAAAAAAAAATATATCATCAACAAGGGATTTATACTTAATTTATCTAAAAATATGACTTGTGAAATAGCATTTTGGGGAAAAATGTTTCCAAGCTAGAGTTTATTAATATGTATTTCCCCTCTAAAGTTTGCATTGAAATTCATTTCCAAAATATCCCCCCTCCTTTGCACACATCGCTACTAAAATCTCCACATCAAAGCTGGAACAGAACCAGCTCTGAGAGCCCTGCTGAGCTGAATACAATGGTATTTTGAGCCAATTTCATGTTAAACCCACAGGGATGCTCCCCGTGTACTGGCTGTCCCAGTGTGGGCAAGTCAGGCCCAGTCAGGCAGGTCTGGGGTTTTTTTGCTTCTCTCCTGCAGGTGAGACGTCCCAGATCTCACTGGGGACCTCTGTCTGTGTGATCTGTGATCCCATGGGGTTGGAAGGGACCTCTGGAGACCATCCAGTCCAACCCCCAGGCAGAGCAGGTCTACCCAGAGCAGGTCCCACAGGAACATATCCAGGTGGGGTGTAAATGTCTCCAGAGAAGGAGACTCCACCACCTCTCTGGGCAGCCTCTGCCAGGGCTCTGCCACCCTCACAGGAAAGAAGTTCCTCCTCATGTTTAGGTGGAACTTCTTACATTCAAGTTTGTGCCCATTTCCTCTTGTCCTGTCCCTGGGCACCACTGAAAAAAGCCTGGCCCCATCCTCCTGACACCCACCCTTGAAGTATTTATAGGCATTGATCAGATCCCCCCTCAGCCTTCTCTTCTCCAGACTTAAGAGACCCAAGTCCCTCAGCCTTTCCTCATAACAGAGATGCTCCAGGCCCCTCAGCATCTTTGTAGCCCTCTGCTGTCCCCTCTCCAGCAGTTCCCTGTCCTTCTTGAACTGGGGAGCCCAGAACTGGACACAGTACTCCATGGGACTGACTGGGACAGTTACACACCGTGCTTCTGGGGAAAGCTAAATCACAGGGTGGAACTTTACCAGGTTTAAGCATAAGCCATTTTCACAGCTGTGCGTCATTTCAACCAGCGATTCATCCTTAAACATCTCACTGGCATTAACTAACTAAACCCACAGCAGAGGTAGCAAACAGGGGGTTCCTCAGGAAAGCTGCGCGAGGAGGGAAAGTGCCTGGGTAAGGGTCTGCTCATGGAAGGAGTCAGTTTGCACTTGACCAGCCCTTCACAGAAAGGGAAAACGACCCTGAGTGATTGAGCAACCTGGTCTGGAGGGAGGTGTCCCTGCCCAGGGCAGGGGGTGGGAACTCAATGATCTTTAAGGTCCCTTCCAACTCTAACCATTCTGTGATTTGTTAGAGTTTGGTTTCTAAATTTAAATACAAATTTCAGCACCACACTTGCTAAGTGCAATCAAAGAGTAGTGTTTGGCTGTCTCCCTTCAGGAGGGGTTTTGCCGAGAGCCCGCTGACACCCGCCACCCTTACCTGATAAGCAAAGGCTTGCGGTGAATTGTCAATGATGATCGTTTTTGAAAGATCTCTACCGAGAATGTTTAAATCCTTTATGTAATTTCCTTGTACACAAACACAATGCTCACGGAAAAGTCGATGCCTGCGATTAAAGTAAAATACTAATTAATGAAGCAAATGACATCGTCGGCATTGCACAGAGGAAAAGAAGAGTTAACTTTACCAAATGTTACCCAGTTCTTTTCTCTTCTGATCTACTTTGCTGTTCTTAAAGTACTGATCCTCCTTTTCCATTCTCTCGTGAGCTTTTTACTGGTAAAAGTACAAGTGAATCTAGTTCCGCGGGAGGTTGGTTGTATTTAAACAGAAAAGCTCAACTTGGATGTTACAACTGTGTGTCCACGGGCTCTTTCTGACCCTTTTTGCAGATGGGTCGACAAAGGGACCCTGAATCCCCAATGATTTTGCAGGGCCCCAGGATCGGAGGGGAGTCCTGCACAGGAGCCGGTTTATTGGGGTTTATTATTGCTCAATTTTGTTCCAGGTGGTCCAGCACCGGCCCCCTGCGCTGCCGCCTGATGGAACAGAAAGGAGCAGGAGTAATGGTGGCTTTTTCACGTTATCCCTGTCTGCAATTAACCTATTTCAGTTATTAGAGATTGAAAAAAGCCTCCAGGCCAAGACATTCCATCAACTTCTTCCTTTCCAATTAGTCTACTCTCTTTTAATTTATGACACAAGAAATACATAGAAAATGGATGGAGAGACTAAAAGGACTCAGATTAAAAAAATATATCAGGAATAAAACTGAAATTTCATGGAATACCAATGTAATTATAATTCAAAAATAAATTGTAAACTAGACAAATTTTGTGTTTTACAGCGATTTTACAATGCAGTTCCTTTAAGGCTGCTTATCTTTTTAAAGGAAGTTTTTAGTAACTGCACACAGTGTGCTTCATTTCATCAAGGGGTTGAGTTCCTGATGTTGCTATGGAGGAAAATAAGCTGATGCCTCAGCAGCAAATGAATTTATATATAGATCCTGAGTCACACGTGTGGAGTCCTGACACGTCTCCCTTTTGGGCTGATGTCAAAGGCAGCCGTGCTCAGTGGCAGCCTGGCAGTGCCACACGAATCGCAACCACTTCGTGCCTCACACCAATCTTTCTGCAAGTTCTTAGAATACTGTTTGGCTCTGTATTTTATTAGCTTTTTCCTGTTCCTAGCACAGTTAAAACTGCAGTCCCGAGTCACACGTGTGAGGATCTCGGAGAGGGGTGTGTAAGGCCAGGGCTGCACGCTCGGACCCAGCTGCTGCAAGTGCAAACACCTCCCTGGTTCCTGCTCCCCCTGACTGCGGGACTCGGGCTCAGGGATTTCCGTGACTAAAGGGATTTGAAACTCTGGTTTTCTTTGCCTGCTCAAAACGCAGCGGCACATTTACCGAAACCAAGCGAGGCTTCTGTTGTGTGCTCCACAAAAACAAGCCGTAGGATGACTCTTCCTGGATAAAAACTAGTGAGCAGTTTATTTTCACACTCTTAAAGGAAATGAGTTACGATGTGCCTGAGCCTCAGGCAACAGATGCAACCATCGGTTCAGGCCAAATGGGAATTTTATTACGTGTGTAAAGAGAATGAAGTTTTCAGTGAAGAATCTGACAATAAAATGTCACAGAGCAGTGCTTTGCCAGTGACGTCCCAGGCACAGAGCTTACACAGCTCTGACTCTACTCAAGCCCAGTCATTGACTTCCCTTCCCTGGGACACCCTGCAGAGGGGAATCCCTGGGAACACCCCTCTTGTGTTTCAGCATTCTGTGTAACAGCCCACCTTCCGCATGAGCATCACAGAGAGAACCTCACACGGCAGGATTTCCTTATGCCTTAAGGAACTGCTGGTGAGAAGCGCCCATCGGCTCCAAACACAGCTCAGGGTTCAGAAGAGAAATGAAAAACCAAACCAGATCTACTGTAAAACCCACAAATTATTTTGTGATTGGGTAAGAAATAAAAACATGCTCATTGTAAAGATAACTATACACTTCGTGGTTTATAAATAAAGTTTGAATAGTTTAAAAGTAATCTCAGTTCATTTTCTTTATTTGTAAGGTGTACCCCAAAGCAGCTCAAACACGGTTTTGAGCCCCAGGAGGCCATTCCCGTGAGCCAGGGGGGCGGGTTTGGCCACGGAAGGCAATGTAAAGCTCTCCGGATTTATCTTATCGCCAAGGCAAAAATCAAATCACTTCATTGCATTTTTCTCTCACTCTAAGACCAGACAAAACCACAAAGAATCAGTTGAGTGACACACTGCAGTAACGAACGTGCCACAATCACCTCTGCAGCACATTCGTTAGGGAAGAGCAGTCAGTTTGTTACGACAGGTACAGTCACAGTGCTCTGCTTTTACCTGACCAGTTGCTTTTTAGGGTCTAGTATGTTCAATAACTTGTCTGCATACACCTTCTTAGAAGCGGTAAAAAGAATGATCTATGGATTAAAGGGGAAAAAGCAATTATTTTAGATATAAGTGTGTGAATATAATTTAACAATGAAATTCAAAGGTTGTGTCTAATTGTTTTTACCTCATAAATCTGAGACATACGTTCCAGGAATTCTCGGAAGAATGGCCTTAACCGGACATAAACCTGAAGCAAAGATGGACTTTTGTTAAAAAGATTCAGAATACTTCAGCTGGGCTTCTAAGTATCAGTTTGTAAAGATTAGGGCAAAATGAGCGTTATGAACAGAGGAAGCAGCAAATATTAACTTCCTCCAGAATAACAACACAATTAAAACACCATTAAATTAGGCTGCAGCCTAAGCAGCTATAAGTGTAAATCTAAGATGATAAAATTGGGCTTAACAATGTTCCTGGAAAATTTGATGGAATTAGAAATAATTTCAATTAAAATAAAAAAGTTGGCCAATCACTACAGAAAAAAATGAAACTATTTGCTTTGACTAAACATTTTGAATCAGCTTTCACCAGCTGGGCAGCATCAGCTCAGTAACGAGACAATGTGAGCCAGCACATGAACTGCATAATCTTCTTAATAACCTTCTTTCTTCCACTAAGAATTACACATTGAATATGGGGGTGTCAGAAGTGATTTGGGAAAAAAAACCAACAAAAAAAAAAGAGGCTTCAGCTGTTTCCAAATTTCCATAAATTCAAATTCCACCAGCACAGAACTACACAAAGACGTAAATTATTCCCTGTAAAACATCAGACTCAGGAGAAGAGATACCAATTTAGGAGAGTTCTGCATCTCTCTCTGATTTACCCCAAAACACCAGACTCAGGCTCACATGGAGGTATCTGTATACATTATAACTGGGGCAATGGCCAGCACCAGAACGCACCAAGCCCTGCTCTATTCCGGAGGCACAATGGGCACATTTCTATGTGAAACCTCTGTTTGGTGGCCCGGGGTGAGGTCTGGCACCAATCTGCGCTTCACCTACAGCGGTGACACTGATGCCAAGGGGGGGAACTGCCAGCCCTACACGCTGCTTACCTTCCCCTGTGGTTCAGGAATTGCCCGCATAGAGAATTCCAGGTTTGAGGAAGGAGTTACTGAAATCTCCAGAAAAAGAAGGGAGTGGCCTGAACTTCTCATTGCAACCAAGGTAATTTGTCAATTTTTTTAACAGCTGGTCAGGAACAGGCTTAAATTTACCTTCAAATCACAGTAAATCTTCACAAAGGGTTTGTATTATTGAACTGATTTGTATCAAATTTATACGTGGACACAACCAAGTGCTCATCACATCCTGTTATTTCAATGGCAATAAATTCTAAATTTGCAAAATCAAAATTGTCATTCAATGTCTTCCTTGTTCAAAATACACAGGACTTTAATTATACCCCCGACAAGAGACATGTGTTCTGCTTGTCCTCAAACTCTCTGCAATTACAGTAACGAATCTCAGTGTACCTGTAACATCCTCTACACCTGGGGATTTTACCATCATTTGACAAGTGAAAACCAGAGCCAGGTGAATTCACTTGCCCATGTGAAGCCGGTCCACGTTCCCCACTGCACACCCAAGATCAGCACTCGACAGCACGGCCAGACCCCCACCCGGCCCGGCTGCACCCCGTTCCCCACCCGGGATCCTCGTCCTGCCCCAGATGCCCCCAGCTCTCCCTGAGACAGACACAGAGGGTGCCCGCAGCTGGGTCTCACCCCAGGCCTGGCCCCAGGACTTCCCAAGGTGAACAAGCCCAACTCATTTCCCACTGGACCGTGTCATAAGTGACCAAAGAGGAAGATCATCTCCCACCAGGCAGACCTGCGGGAGCGTAGCTGGCCACCACTCTTCAAGGGGCAGAAGTGCAGTTCTAGAAGTTCGACTCAATTAAAATTAAGCCTTCCCAACCTAAGACGAGGTTTCTTTGTGGATGCTGCCCAAGATCCACCAAAGATCCTGGCTTTCAGACCCAAAGCTGGATGGCTCTTCTGTTGCTTCCAGGAGACAGAGAGGAGCAGAGTAGAGGGGAGAGCCAGAACTCCCAAGCATTGTTTGCCTCGATCCACCCCAGTAACGGGGTAAAGCACCTAAGTCCCTGCTGGCAACAGTAAGATGGAATTAATGTAACAGTCTATTCAATAACCTACCCCTGACCTATGGAGTTCCAGAACACCTTTCAAGGATCACAAAGATCAAAGGGAATTATTCTGTGATAAACCCACACAGATGCATTTGATCTGAAGAAGTGAGTGAAAACATCTGCCTCGTGACCAGGGCTGGCTAACACAGGGAAGGTGCCCTGGGAACGGAGCAGGGAGAGGTGACCTCATCTCTGGGACTTGAAGCCAGAAACAGAAGCAAAATCTCTTTACCAAAAAAAAAAGAAAAAACATAAATTTCTTTGTACGATAAGCTACTTATCTTATTATGTAAAGTGATCCAAAGAGTACAAAAGTCTAAAGTCTACAGTTGAAGAGCTGAACATTTGTTTTTGTTTTCAAGTGAGCTGTAAGATAGCACTTAACAGATACAGTATTTAAGAATAGTTTTGCAAAGACTGTAATTTTACTAAGTCCAAAACTTAAACACTGGCATAATTTAGAGATTTTTTCCAACCAAGAAAACATGAACAAATTCATTGTCTCAAAAGCCTGACATAAGTAAGCCCAGCCTGTACTCATTTAATAGATTTTTTTTTCAATTTTTTTCCTTTTTTTTTTTTTTTTAAACAGAAATCAGTAAGTGACTCATCCAAAGGCTTAAAAATACTATATGTCAGTGCTGGAACCACATGGTAATTTTTAAGTTTGCAGAAACCTGCTCTATACTCAGAAATAGTTCTTCTGCTCTATACTGATTGAATGGTTGTTCTCTTCTGCATAACTCTGGGTAAGTTGGGAGAAGTAACTTACAAACAAACAAGCCCATATTTTTATAAACCTTTCTTTAAAGCCAGACCATGACTTACCATCACCGAGACAAGCAACAACAGAGCTGAGTTCCTGGAGGTGAAACTCGTGCTGGACTCCCAGCAGAGCTCAGCTGTATTTCATAACACACCTTCTAGAAACCAAGTCAACCTGACTCTCCCTGGGACAGTCTCCTACAACAGCCAGTTCTGGAGCAGCTTTTCACCAAGAGCCTGTTTTCCATCACACTGGCACTGCACAGCACTGGCGTCAGGCCTTCCAAGGGGTAAGGAAACTGAAATGCTGTGAACCCAGCTCACATTCACAGTATTAGTCGGATTTAATGTGAGAAAGGTAAGATACTCAGTAGGAGAATGAGTACTGAGCTGGGTTCTACTCTTTTAAGAAATAAATAGGTAATTGTCTAATATTTCTGGAAAACCTATAGGGAAGTGGTACTTATTTTGATACTAATGGAAAACATCTTCGGAAATGTCTCTTTCACATCTAGCATTGTTTTCAGTGAGTTATATTATGCAATAATTTATATATAGTAACTTGCTGACTTCAACTTTGCTCAGACAGCTTAGTGTCTGCCTCTCTGCTGCCAGCTGAAATGACTTCCACAATGAAATACAGAGATGTGAAATTCATACAGGACTGTACCAGAGGTGATGGTCACATTGATAAGCAGTAAAATAGATTTTAAGTGCTCATAAATTACTAATCATTGACTAAAAATGCTAAGAAAGGTATGAAATACCAACAAACTTCTATTCAACTTTTATCACGGGAGAAGATTATTTGTCTTTTTGCATATTATACCCTAGTTAAATATGAAATGAATTGTATCCTTAAAATATTTGTCTTTCTTAGTAAGAGGTGACTGGTTTGTCAGTGTCTAGTGTGACATAAAATCAGCAGAACAGAATAGAGCCATCAGGAGAGTGCGCTCAAAGACAGCAGCCAACTTTCTGAAGGCTGCAAGAAGCTGTTGTTCTTTGGCAAATCCATGGCAGGCTCCAGAGAGAGCCAAGAGAGAACTTCTCCAGCCCCCCGGTAACTGCAGTGTATCAAGGGCCACACAGCCTTGTGTACAATGCCCTGAAATAAAGCTTCAGAAATGCTGTAAGTCACTCCTTCCATTGACTTTTTCTAAAGGCAAAATCCCGGTTAGATCTCAGCACGAACGCAGCAGAGAGACCACAGGTTTAGACAGAAAATAGTCAAATCATACTGAGACTTCTGAAGAGAAAGAAGGGGGGAAAAATGAAGCTTTAGTCTTCCTGATTCTGTTGGCAGTGTCAAGATCCTCCAAAGAACTAATTCTAAGGCCCATTCCAAGCTCAGCCTGGAGGAAACTGCGCATGGCCGTCACCAAGTAAGGGAGAAGAGAAATCCATGCTTAAAAATTATTTCAGCTTTTCAGATTCCAAGACTTTTAATATGAAACAGTGAAGAAAAACATTTTTAAAATCAGGAAAAATACCTGGACAAGCGTTCTTTTAAAGTGGCTGATGACTGGCTCATTCTCCAAAGATACTAGAGTGGGGTCCAGTATCGTGCGAACTACATGGTGGGGAAGCTGTTGCTACTCCCAGGTACATCACACAAAAGGACCTGAGAACAACAGCCTGGGTCAGAGCAGCACCTTTGGCAGTTGCTGGAATCTCCTTCCTGTTGCACGGGATCTCCTTCCCGTGCTTCCTCCTCTACGGTACAGCATTGTGAAACACTCAGCTGACACCACCTCCTAAAGCAGAACAAACACCTACCAGTCTCCACAAGACAAGCAAAACTCAGCAAAGTACCCAGCAGAGTCTCTGGGAGAGAAGAGGGAGAACTGGCACTGGCAAAGCCTGTAGCAAGACTAACGAGCAGGACAGAGCTAATTGATGTCAGGCTCTGATGATGCCTTCTCTATAGAAAGAAAGGATGAAGTTCGTGGATGGGTTTGCCCTGCCCAGGGAAGGAAGCTCCCAGACTGGAGAAGCTGTTCCTGAGAGAGGACGCTGCCTGAACTGTCAGGGTTCCTGTCCCCGCCTGCTGATGAGGAGACAGGCTGCACACACCAGTCACACTCTGGTGTTTACAACTGGAACCAGTGACCCACGTCACCACGTCCTATCAGCAATAAACGGTGCTCCACAGGATTTCTGATACAGCACAAGCCACTCCACAAACCTGACACCTGCAGTTTATAACCCAGACCGCTGTTAAAGGCCAGACACTTACTTATCTCTCTGTAAACACGATGATAACAAATACCCGCAGCAAGAACTCCAATGTTAAACATAACAAAGAGGTATGTATTTTTCTAGGCACACTAATTACCTGGTAAATGACATCTTGAAAAAGAACTGGAAAAGTGAGTGCAGCATCTTCTAATTCATTTAGACTACAGTGCACTAGTGTTTCATCCTAGTAAAAAAGAAAAAAGGTATTAGAGAAAGAAAAGATTGTGAAAAGAATGTTGAAAATAGAAGTAGTTTTCTGGATTTTTATGCTCATTTTAAGGTAGGTTTATTTAGTCTGAAAAAATTATTTTTGTGTAAGTGTTGTCAAGATTGAAGATTTCTTAGAACGAATTATACATTTCATTATTCTTCCAGTGTTTGAAAAATTTCCCATAGAATTGCATGCTAAGGGTATAATTACAGGAAGATACTTTAATTTTGTAGGCAATCCTGCCATTCAGTTCAAACCCACATCTCTCCATTTGAGTACTCTCTGCATTCCCACCACCACTGGAAGCCATGCCAACTGATACTGTCCATGATAGAATCATGGTCCTGACATCATTAACAGGGTCTGAAACAACTTTCAAAACAGAGACTAAAAGAAATTCTTATAAAGACAAATATATTTTCTATGAATATTTAAGAAAGTAGATTTGTGCCCTGTAAGAATAAGAATGTTCTAAGGATTAAAAGATTCATTCTTGATCAATCCTGACACAAGACATACAAAGCTCAATTTTCCTATTTATTACATCTCATTTTTCCCCACACTGGATACAGGAAAGCTTTATGGGGACAGATAATTCTTTGTTTGAGATGATAGAAATTGTAATGCTTTTTTTTTTTAACAGGATGTTAAGTATTCAAAAAAATACAGCCAGTGTTCTATTCTTGCCACTATTAATTTTCCTTTTTAAATGCAGACTGTCTTTAACTAAAAATACTACGAAAATTGTGTAACATTCAAAAAGGCCTTTTTCTTTAAAGCAAGCATTACTGATTTCAACAACAAACAAAATAAATGAAACACTGTACGCCCCCCCCCCCCTCTTGGTATGTGTTTATAGAGATATTTACCAAGTCTAGAACTAATGAGAATTCTGGTGTGCTTCTTGTTTTCAGTGGCAGAGCTGGCTTCCTGTTAAGTTGTTCTTCTGTTAGTGGTGGGACGTGTTTGATGAAATAATATCTGAAAAGAATACAGATTGAGCTGTAGAAACGTACATGCATTATTTAACTGGGAATGTTGAAGCCCTACTTAATATTTCAACTATTTAAGGCTGAGCAAGAAATAAGTATTTTAAATTGGAAAAAAACCCACATCGATATACACTTATTAAGTTAGAAGCTTTTGGAATTCATTACCATAACATAACAGCGTTCCAACTCAAAAAAATGCTGTTATCCAATACCCAAAATGATCCATTTAATATTTTCAGTACAAATATTTGCACTTACGGATCAAAGACTTCCCAGTCTTCTTCATAGGTGGCTTCTGCGTGAGCTGATGAGTAGCCACTGTCTGGAGATACTGGTGCTAAAATTCAATGAAAATGACCAAAACAAAAAATAAAACAAAAAAACCACAAGAGCTAGTCTTATTAGTGCAGTTTTTGAAAGTGAAACTTGGCACTTTATACACGAGTGCCTTGAACAACAGTGAAAAAAGCACCTCCCTTCAGCCCCACGCTCTCAGCCTCCGGGTTCATCTGAAGTAGCCCACCCAGCTCCTCGGGAAGCCACCTGAGAGCCACTTAAATAGCCCACCCAGCTCTCCCACCTCACATGGACCAGCAGCTCCTCTACTTAGAGGTCAAATTCACCTCCTCGAGTCCTCAGACCCTCCAGCGCTACCGAGCCCCCGATGATTTGAGGATCTGGGGAGGATTTTGATAACTTGAGAATTTGATGCTGGCAGCCACAGAGAGGAGAAGCCGAATTTTACAGATAAAATTTTTGTTGAGTCTTTTGAAGAAAATGTGGAAGATTAATGTAGGATCTCTGTGTTTCTCATTCACCTCACCATGTTGTTCTAATATAAGATAACAAAACGTTGCAGATTTCTCTTTGGTGATGAGCAAGCCTGAGGTGTGCACTTTTAATGGGGGGAAGTAGGGCTGGGAAGGGTTCAGTATTAATAAAAATGACTTTCTTTTGGAATCTTTGTTTTCATCGAAGAAATGGTATGAGGTCAACTTGAGTTATACCAGGAATAGATGAGACCAGCCAAAACCGTGTCTTTAATGCATTAAAGACATTTGTCTATTAAACATAAAAATCACTACTAATAGTGTTTGCATGCCCTAAGCAAATGCGAAATATTAATTGACACAAAACGCAGGTTCTGGGATTTTGCTCAGAGTACAAATTACAAGCAGCTTCAGGACCCGAGTCCAAGGCAAATGCACATCCCGTACCTGTGAGGGGCGGCAGGTCCCGGTCGTTCGTTTCCTCTGCTTCTTCCAAGCCGTTGTTGACGGGGGCCCGGACCTGCCCGGCCTGGCTGGTGTAAGCTGCCCCGTTGGTGGACGTGGCGGTGCTTGTCGTGATCTCGTCTACCTGCTCCATGTCCAGCTGCTTGACTATTTCTTCAGCTTCAACAGCTTGTCCCGGAGAATCCGATCCTGATGTTCCTGAATGAAGATTTCAGCACACTCCTGGTCATTATCTGTAACCCCTCAGGATGCTCATCATCAATACCGACCGCACACACAAAGTTTCAGAATAACTGAAGGCAGCTGCAGTTGATCATGTTACAAAAATAAGAACCAAAATGAAGACAATGACAAATGCCTTTATGCCTCTGACAAGGAACTTAATACCAGGTTTGTTTTGTGTTTTATTTTTTTTTAATAAAAGGTACACCGCTAGATACTTATATCTATGAAAGAAACATTTTAATGCCTATAAACTTATTGCTTCTTTTACTATTGATCAACCTTCTAAGAATTAAGGAGGCCTTTTATCTGCTAGTAGGAACTCTTGGTCGGTAAATTGGAATTAAAAGCATATTGCCACTCGAAACAGCATTTTCTTAAAAAAAGAAATCTACCATTCTTAGCTTTTAACACTACCAGCTTTATAAATAATACTCACCATTTTTATTTGCTGGTGAAAAAAAATTGAAAACAGGAGAAAATATGGTTCCCAGTAATGTAGTTCGTGGGGGACTGCCCGTAGTAGGATTATCTTCCAATTTTCCATTTTGCTTTACATGTTGGTTTGTCATTTCATAACTTCCAGCTTCTGTAAAAGAAAAGTCATGAGCTATTATACTATGCTTCTGTTCTCCAGTCACATCCTCTCTTTTATTGTTATTATTCTCACTAAAGGAAAGATCCCTCTTGCTCATGGTTCAGCTGGGTCAACAGAAAAATTGGACCAAGTATTTAATTAAAAACAAGAAAAAAGAAAGAGCTAGCAATTTAGTATCAACATAAAATCAAAATGCCAATTTTAAACACCATCTTAAGTTTAACACTTCAAATTAGGAAGCACTCACTGGTTATAAAAGTATGCTACAGTTTAACAAAGAACAGAAGTTTAAACCCTTTGTATGGGCCTTATGGTGGAAGACAGACTGCAGGACGCTGCGCACCTTCCCCAACAAACGGGTGTCAGTGTTGGGGGGACTCCACTAGACAGGAACAGGAGAAAGTGGCCATGGGACCCCACGGGCTGAACCTCCAAACTGCACACCATCTAGTCCATAGCTTGTCGTCCTCCACATACATACCCACACACATGTATATGCATAAATACGATGATGAAGTAAAATAGTTTGTAGTTCTTATCACAGGTAACAAAGGACAGAATTAAATAAACCTTCACATTACAAACATAGCAATTAAGATTCTCTATAAACGTGCATTTATAGTGAAGTACATGCTAGAACTAAAAATTGCCATCTCATGGCTGCGATCCAAGAGGCAGTTCGGAGACTGAAATGAAGCTATTTCCTTCGCAGGACTGGTCTGTGAGATGCCTGTCCAGATGGAAGTAAGCACATGTATTTGAGAGCCCTTTTGTCAGCTGAGCCTGCTAGAGCTGCTCGAGGACTTCACGCTTCCCAGAGTTTCTGTCTAAAACAGGGGCCAGCTGCAGCTCTGTACCTTTGTAATATGGAATATCTTAACCATGAACCTCTATCGCTGTAACAGTGACGTGGGTTCAGTGTGCTCCAGGTGTGTACCTCACAACACTTCATCTAAGTCAGCAGTTTCATCTTTTAGTGCTGTCTGCATGCATGACATATCCATTCTCCCTCCAGGGGGCAAAAAACCTTAATTAATGTCACAAATACTGGAAAAAGGGGTTTCTCCTAAACCCTTGTGGTTATACAGACACCTGACAACCACCAAGCAGGTAATGCTCCCGCTCTATAACCTTTCCACCACTGAAATCACTCATCGGGAGCTCTATCCTCTACTTCGCTAGTGCCTTTGCAAACCTGGTTGGACTCTGAAATTTCTTCAAGCTCTGCCTTGCTGGCAAACCTGGCAGAAACCAGACAGTGGAGTCCTAAGCTCTTGGGGGAATGGGGAGTGAGAGAACACGGACAGGCAGCACAATCACCTAAGTCTTGTTTCCTTAGAAAAGAAGTCTAAAAAATGTTTGTTTTTTTAAAAAAGTCAGGCTTGAAACTACAGCTTATACTTTAAATGTCATTGGCCATTTTATTGTGTATTAGAGATATTCAAAGAGAAACAATTTTCATGGGGAGGTGGTCAGACTCTGGGAAAGGGTTGTGGAATGTCCATCTTTAGGGATACTAAGAACTTGACTGGACAAGGCTCTTACTCCAAAGCCAGATCTCCCTTTGAGCTGGATCCACACTCTGAGGGGAGCAGGGCACTGGCCCAGATCAGCTTCAGAGGTCCCTTCCAACCTGAATGTTCCTATGATTCCACAACAGAAACCTGTCTGTGTTTGACAAGTGCTTTCCGTATCTAAGGACACTTGGTTACTTCCACCAAGGACATGAGTTGGGAAGTCTCATTTAACTTTTTTTTCTGTGAGAAAATGACAGAAGAGCTAACTAAAAAAAATTATCATTGGCTTTTTGGAATAATACTTAAGAAAATAAAAGCTAAATTAGTTCCAAAATAGCTGGTCATGATCACATATCCAAACTGTTCTTACAAAGATACAGTGAATGTGTCTGAGAAGAAATGCTGGAACTGCTGCTTACAGTCTTAGAAATCTTATTCTGCTACTGTGAGCTCAGCCTGGCTCCCACTGAAGTCAATCCCAAACCCTTAACAGCCTCCCCCACTGACGAGACGTCCTACAGCAATGATCGGCTGTAACACCATGGAACCACCATTTCACTGCAACAACCTAAGATTAGAATATTTACAAACCTCCATTCATTTGACTTTTCCGCCGTACTCGAGAGATCTGTTTATTAGGCTTTTCTCCTGTCTGAGGTGTGGATGTAATCAAGTTGTTATCGATATCCCGTTCAATTCTACTTCTTTTTGCAGGATTTTCTCTTTCTTCCTTAAAACAGAAAAGGGGAGAAAAAGGGAACATACTGAATAGTGCCTCTTTTCCCCACTGAATACCACCAGAAAAGGGTAGCCGTTTGGGAAAGTTTCACAAAGATCCATCTATTGTTCCACTCCCAGATGCAGAATCTGTATCTGCCCAGCTGGAATTTTAAACTCCTTTAAACTGACACAACTCAAGGTAAATAGCAAAGTACCGGGAAAGAAAACTGTACTTGGAACTTCTACAGTAGAACAACTGTCTTTAAGTCCTATTTCACTGCATAGCCAATTTGTAAGTATTTAACTGCTATGGAGCTGGTGAAAAGTAGAGACAAGGCAAATAAACTATCTGAAACTTGATTTCTCTGCCTGCTAAATGCACGGGAAGGAAAGTGCACAACAGCGTCCCACGTGAAATTCCCAGTGTGGAACCTGCTGCTGCCCTGCCCACGTCAGACAGCCCACGGCAAAAGGAGCTGTTGAAATGCTGTAGGCAAGGACTGAGACCCAATGGTTCTTCTTACCTTCAGGGAAACGCCTGTTCTCCCTGTGGGACTTACATCAATGACACAGGACCAAACAGTTTTGTATATTTTCTGTGCATGAGTATACGTGTAGGCACACACGTTTAAGACAGGTTTCTTCCCCTTTTTCCCCAAAGCATCTATTATAATTTAATAAAATAGCAATCTGGTATCTAAAGCATCACTATATAGAGTACATGGAAATGTAAGGTGTAAGACAATGCAAAATAAATGGAACTAAATATCAAAATAAATAACAAGGCCACAGAACATATCAAAGTTAATTAAAATTTCAATTTTAGAGTCACAGTATTACCTTTCTGGAGCAGCAGTTTCACATCTTTAAAAAGAAAAGAGAAAAACAGTTTGCATGCTCCAAAAAGTAAGTAGATCTTTCAGAAAGATTACTCTGAAGCCCATACTACCAGTACAGTTGGTAAAAGAAATACAACCAACCATGGAAATGCACTGACATCCTTATCAGAAGACAAGTGACCACCACCGAGCCCCAGAGCTCCCTACTGGCAAGAGCCTTCACCACCAACCTTGGTTAGAACAACCTAATTACTGCCACTCAGAATTAACAGTAATGTATATACCATAAATCCGTATCATGAGAGTACGTGGATGGCTCCCTGAGCTGGTAAAAGAACAGTAATGTGTCTCATCTTCTAGGTCATTTGTTCAAATGTTCAACATTGAGGAAAAAATGGGAGAAATTAATTAACTTCTAACAGCTATCTATTGGCCTTCATAAAACGAGCTGTGGTCTCATTCTGCTTTATGGAAAACAAGGGCAGAAACGGTACAAAAATGACAATGGAAACAGGGAATCTGGCTGAAGGTATCAGCAGAGGCATAAAGAATTCACTGCATCTGGAGACCCCTGTTGTCTTCCAGAGGAGGAGCCATCCTGATGTGGTGGGAAAGCTCACACTGCCCTGCCCAAACTGCACTAGTGAACAGAATTCAAAGGCCAAAGGTTATATAAAGTTATTGTGGTATTTCATTTATCCACTCAAATTTTATTGCACAGATATTGAATTAAATCTACCTTTTATATGTATTTATATAATGAACTGTTTGAGTTCTATGATCTATTCAATTCAATATAACCTATTATTACCAATAACTGTGCCACAAGGAGCGTGGCAATGCCACCCCGACAGAAGCACCTTGTTTGCTCTTAGGCTGTCTTCAGAGACTGTGTGTGTTTTAAGGAACGGCCTAAACCGGGACTAGAAGCCCTGACAACACACTGGAAGACAATGCGATTTATGACAGTGCTAGAACCCCTAAAATTGACCAAGCTTAGAGGAACTTGCAACAGCAATATTTCTGATATTAACATTTAACAATTGTAATGGTCCTTCCTGTACACACAGGTCTATCAGTTTCCCTGGTATATCAGATTTGTCACTCTGTAGGTGACCAATCCTGCTGCACACCCCATACCATCGCTGACCCTGAGGTAGCAGAAGATCTCAAAATCTGACCTACCACTACCCACGTTTGAAGAGCGGCATTCTAGTCTCTGCTTTCTCTGACTAAAGAGCTATCGTGATTGCTGAGGTTTTGTTTGTTTAAGGAACATTTCTACCACGACATCTTTCCAATAGCAGGTAAGTGACCTAGAGCTACGATGGAAACTGTCAGGACATAGGTGGGATGAAGACACCTACTGCCAGAAATCCTATACCCTCAGTGGCCATTTGGATTTTAGCATCCCCACAAAGGAACTCCTATGCAAGTTGTACCCATACACCATCTCAAAGAGTTATAACGTTTCCGTGGCAACCACAGACCACTTTGTTAAGTCATTAAGGCTCTGGAAAATCGCCCGGCAGTATCGGTATCGTGCCATGCTAATGCCACTGGAACCTCTCCAAGTCCCTCTACTGGCCCAGGAGAGGACACGAAAGGAAACGGGAGAAAAATGTGGACATTTTCTATTAAAAAACCTGTCAAGAAAAAAAAAAAAGAATGAAGTGTAATTCAAAGATTTGGGAGAGGAGGAGAAGAGGGGAAGAGAGAAAGTTAATAAAACCTTAGAGGGACAAAGGAGAGGAAAACCAGACATATTTCCCTTATCTTAAAATTCCAGTGTGAGATGTTTTGCTCAGATTTCAGCGTGTTCTTGCAGGGGTTTTGCAGCCAAACCATTGCACTGCTGTGTTACAACACAGCGTGCTACAATATCGACGCTGAGTGTAGAATACATTAATTGTCCCGGTTTAATGAAAAACAAAACGTAAGCAGATTTCACCATGTATTTTTACTGAACAATTTCTTTGCTGGTATCTCAGTGCTTCTATGATAGGCAATTAATACATGCCATGAAATAGTAAATTTCACTATATTTTTGACAATGTAAGAATATACTGTTACTTCAATTAAAATTATTTCAACTTCAGCTTGTTGCAAAGTTATCATTCGAACACTTACTTCAGAAACCAGAAAATACTTCTGAATTTATATCATTTTTATTTATCAAGTAATTAATCTGGGATATATTTTAATTTAGTTACAACTTCTTAGGTACTCTTCTTTAAAGTTTACAGCTACATAATGTCGATATCTGGATTGCTAGGAATAAATGAAGCGGGGGTTTTTAACTGGCCTCTCTTTACAGAAAAAAAAACAAACAGATTTTTGAAGCAATTGCAAGGTTATAGTCAGCCTATCAAAGTAATATATATATATGTAAAATTCACCCTCAAAACGAACATCGAACAGGCTTTAACTTGTGAAGATTAGTAAAGTTCCGATTTCTGTCTGGATCAAGACACGAGGTTATTGGTTTAGCCCCGACAGTGACTGAACTGCACCCACAAAGCGGGGGCAGCGCTGACTGCAAGAACCCACCCAGTGGGCCCAGCAATGTCATCGTAGTAGAATTTATGGGGTTAGACCTTTATCGATTGATGGACTACTAAACAATTTTGAATAAAAATGCTAAAAATATTCAGCAAATTTATGTTTACAGCCTTGCTTTTCTTAGTTGCCAGTACTGGTAATTCCCAAATTCAAAGAATCTTTAAACCGGAAATTAAAAATCTACTGAATTTATGAGTCAGTATTTTCACAAAGGAATACTTAGGTAATAAATCTTATGATTTATCGGATTGTCTTAAATACGCCTACAATTGATTCCTGTAGGGTTGGAAGGCCTGCTTTTTGGTTTGGTTTGGGGTTTTTTTAAAAAAATATCTGTTACCTGACACAACCGTCACGGGTACTTTTTGCCTTCCAGTTCTTTACAAGAAGGTTTTGCTTCCACCATGACACATTTGCTTATTCTTAAGAGAAATGGTTTTAAATCAAATTTAACTGAATATGACCTAATTGAAAAACAACAGAAGGAACCCACTGACGGTGTACCTTGGGTGTGCTTCCTTTAATAAACTTTTTGATTGAAGACAACAAGCCGGTTTCATTTTTCTGGGGTTTTCCTCCGCCACCAGGTAAGCTCTCCTCCACCTCCGAGTGTTTCCTCTTCGCCCTCAAAGCGCGTTGGGTGTGAATTTGATTCGACTGCTGAGAAGCTTTCCGCGTTCTCAGCCTCATCTTCATGTGTAACACATGTAAAGCTGGAAAAGGGAAAAACAAGAATACTTAGTCAGTGAAGAAATCATGAATTCAAAAAATGCTGTAACACTGACAGCGTTCTGGCGCACGGAGCTTTTTTACATTTAAATCAAAGAGAAGAGCTATTTAATTTAAAGCATATCATTGGCAGAAGAACAAATGAATATAATCCAGCTATGCACACATCTAACCATTAGATCAATGAGGTTTCTGCATAACCTCCAATCGGAGTAGTAGGAACAAAAAAATCTACCCGCTTTTAAGATGCAAAGGGCCATGTGGTGTCTCCAGCACCGAGTGACTGGCCTCAACCACCCAGGCAATCCTCTTCAGCTCTCTGCTCCTCACAATACTGCACTTTAAGTCTCTACATTAAATTTGAGATGAGGCATAAATCTAAACAGTGTCAAGCGTTTACAGAAGACGACCTGATAAATGAGCCTGTGCATTTGGGATGGGTGAGGATACAGCAGCCAACTGAGGAACCTGGGGAACCTAGCAACCATCCTGAGGAACCTACTGAGGAATCCTCATCACAAGTGTATCTGGGAAAGAGATCAGGCCACAGGACGAGTTGGGCAAGGGCAGGATTGATCACAGCAGAGTGAAGATCGCGCTTGGGTTGATTTGATTGGGACAACTCATGTGCTTAAAATTACGCATGTATTGGATCAGGAGTAGAGAAAAAAAGTAGCAAGAAATCCCTTTGAGTTGTAATGCACAGAAATACCAGTAACAGAGTAATATGCATTTCCTACCTGAAGTCATTGAAGTCATGACAAAAAAGCTTTTTTTTTTTTAAAGAAGAGCCTATGCTTATCACAAGAGGAATCGGTACCTGCCTTTTTGGAGTGCAGGTATCTTATCGCTGAATAGACAGAATAAATAATCTATAACACTAAAATACAAGTAAAGTCACAACAGCTCTCTCATTTAGGAAAAGGCAACAGACATGACTCACAAACACAGAACTATGGTGATCATATTTTTAAAAGCAGTCTGAAACCTGTACCCAGTTGAAGTTGCTCACAATTAGGTAAATCTCAATCTCAAATGGAAGGTGTTCAAGCCCAAGAAGAATGACATAACTACTGACGTATTTTTAGAAGACTTAGCAAAAAAAAGTCCACAATTGGTATCATCAAGTATTTTAGTTACACACAATATTTAACTACGTTTCTCAGACGTACATGTGCAGCGTTTTCCATCAGCAGTTAACACAATGACTGGCTACAGACGGGAAAAGGACAAGTCAAGATTCTTAAATGACTGAAGTACCTACAGCAAATATCTGATATTTGGGGCATAAGGAAAACCAAGAGAAACCACAGGCTAAATTTATACAACCTGGTTCCTTAGAAACTTGCGCCCTCTAGTAACAGAAGCATTAAAATTTGGAGTCCACATGAGTATCCTTTTGCTATGAATATTGGCAAAAGAATTTGCATTTCTTTTAAAAGAATCTACTGTATCTGGAAAAAAGCCATGCAGAGAAATAATGAAAAAAGAATCCCCAAAGATTTTAATCCAATTTTCTGTTCCTACTCCTTGCCACTAGAAAAATAAAAATATAAAAATAACATTCTTATACAAAGATGTAAAATAAATATGCCTGTTATCAGAACTTGCATCTCAACTTCTCTTCCTTACAAACTGCTGGCAGATTAATTTTCTGGGTGTGATTTATGGTGGGAAGGAGCCACCCCAATAGACACACGCTCCTATTGTACTGCTGTACAAATCAGGAGGATCTAATTATAAAATTGAAGAAATTATCAAACATCAATGGACAGGATGGTCCAAAGACACCTTAAAACACATAACATATTTTCACTTCAGAAATATCGAGGAAAACATTACTTTTTAATCAACATTGTGTGGATTAAATCACGTACTTTAGGTTAGTCTGACTTACCAAAATCATATTATCCCAGGCGGCTGAACAAAGAACAATTACATTTAAGGTTTCTCAGCATTCTCGCATGTGGGAGATGAACTAATTCACAACCCTAGCAGGAAATACAGCCCAAGACAGAAAATGGCCATAAAAACTTTTAAACCAAATATTTTAAATATATCAAAGTTTCAAGTTAGATATTTAGCAATTTGTTGGAATGAAGTTAGAGAAAAACACCACTGTTTCACCACATTAAAAATATTCTTAAAACTCTCCAAGGAGCTCTAGTCCTTCCATGCTTTGGAAAGGGAATTTTATTAGTAGTATTATCAACCTGTTCAGGAATTATTTTGGTTGAATTATAACTCTCTGAGACTCTTCAATCTGTACCCTGGAAGGAGACACATACAGCCCACGGCCAGCGATCTCAGAAGCGAGCAGAGGAGTGCAGACAGCAGAGTCATAAACACCTCAACCATCCCAGCTTCAACCGGTTTCCAACAGGGACGCCAGGCTCCCCCACGCCTCCGACACCAGCCCTGGCCCATGCAGGCTGGCTCACCATTATTTTCTCTATTCCACAGGTTGAGTGGATTTTTGTTTGCAATCCCTCCTGCCAGGAAGCCCCGCACAGGTACACAGCAAGGAGGGAGCCTATTGCCCATCATGGCTGGTGGTACAGGAATCATAGTGATGCTGAGGAAGTGAGAGGTGGGAAAAAGGGAATAAAATCAGAAAGAAATAGGAGAGAACGTACAAGAATATTCAATCACCAGAGCAAACTTCTCAAAGTACTTTAAGATACGGTTCGATGGCAAGAGGGAACCTCTGCTTCCTCCTCTACCTCCTCATTTCTTTCCCACACTCATTTCAGAGTCTGTCTCCTCCCAGAGACCAGGCTGGCAAACTGAGCCAATAAGCATTTTTATGCCAGTTTAATCAGTTTACAAAATGAATCAACACAGTCAGGACTCCCTAACATACACCTGTGAGTATATAAACATAGACTCCCTAACATACACCTGTGAGTATATAAACATATACACAAGTGAGATTCTAAATTCTCATTTGCCTAGTTAAAAAAAAAAAACAACTCTGAAAGGTAAGAAGAGAGTCATACCGAGCTAATTCAAGATTTTGATTGACAATAGATAATCATTTACCATGGGGAATTAGGAATTAAGTGAATCAACACTAAAATATAGTGGTATTTAGTATATTCGAAGATGTAAGCCACAATCATTAAAATGTCACTTGTACATTTTGAAAAACTGGAAAGCATCCTGCAGTGTGACTTTGTAAAACACCTGTCTTTTAAAATATTCTGGTGAGAAATCTCAGATGACTGTCATGTCCTGGGAATTAAACAAGCTAGACAAAATCATAATACATTGAAAGGAGACTGGCACTAGTGAAATTCCAATTTGAGAATGAAAATATTACTTAAAATTTGCTATACTACAAGTTGCCTGATTTTTCTAGAACTGAGATGAGTCCGAGGCAGAAAAAAGATGAACTGATTTAATGATGTCAATGGCGAGGATGTGTTTATCCAGCAAGGAACCGTTCAGCTCATCTGTACGCTATTGCCAGAGAGTTCCTTGGCTCATTCCACCTCCTGGGTATCAAGCCTCAGGTTATAAATATCTCTAATGGACTTAGCAACAGTTCCCTACAATCCTCTCACTGACACAAGTTTGCTTTCCTGACGCCCGATACATTTGGCAGGGGACGGTTTTTAGTTCAATTATGTTTGAATTTCTTTCCTGAAACAAGCAGGACCCAGACTACAATACTCCAATACACGCTCTCTCAGTCAAAATAATCAAGTCTAAACATGTACGTGCATTTCCTTCCTCAAACGCCTACAATCAGGATTCCACCACAGCGTGCCCGAATAAACGACTGAGTGGCCAGCTCTCCCAGTCAGCCCCGTCGAGTGGGGACCGGCTGGTGGCCGGGAGCCGGGCTCGGACCGGAGCGAGTGGCTGGATGGTCGCGGCTCGTGGGATGGGACAGAAGAACCCCCAGCAGCTTCTGCACGGCAGCTCTCCCTTCGGCACACTCGCCTTCGGGACCCTGTGCTCACAATCCTCCTGCTGGGCAACAGTGCGATTCCTGCACATCCTAAAAGCTCACACTGAAGCAGAAAAAACTCAGTTCTTCAGAAGAGAAATACAAGGCAAAGAGAGACTAAATGGAATTCTCTTCAAACAATTTGGGAGACAGGAAAATAAGAAATGAAGGAGCTGTGAAAAAGCAGCAGCTGAACAAGCTACAGCTGCAATAACCCCGTTTTCCCAAGTCCCCACACACTCAGCTGTCACCTTCACTACCCTGTAAATACTGTTGTTATTCCACGGCCCAGGTACCATGAACCTACAGGAAAGAAATTCCTAAGAATGACTCATATTTCTAAATAAGAACATGCCTCCATGAAATTTTCAGTTAGGGGTGATTTATTTCCCCACCTCATCTGGTACTACTCTTTTATCTGTTTTCCCCAAAACTATTAAAAAGAAAAATTAGGTGAGGCACACATAATCACAGGGTTTAAGGCTTTTTGATACAGGAAAAAGTTTAAGATGGTAAAAGAACAATAGCAAGGAACAATAGGAAGAAAGAACTGACAAGAAAATGTAACATTACAGTGTTGAACAATTTCTACATTTAATTTGGCACTCCATAGTCACCCTGAGCTGCCACCACTGAACACTACATATTCCAAGCCTGAACACCATCGGTGTCCCACCATCAACGCTCAGACAAGGCAGACCTCGCTGCTGAGAAAAACCTCTTCATTCCACTCAAAGCTGGATCAGATCCACAGGAAGAGGAACCAAGCACAAATGTTTTCTTCAGTTTCCCTCTAAATAAATAATCCCCGTCATAATTTGTCAGCACATTTCACTACTGTAACGCCACCCAGATTTCAAGTCTGAAGAAACATCCCAAGGAGAAGCCATGGCCGTAGAGCTGGCTGAAGTCCACTCCCACGGTATAGTGATGCTTTCCACAAACACAAGACCTTATGCCCAGGCACAAAGAAGCCCGAGTCCCCATGAGAAAGGGGCAGAACCTTGCCAAGCCTGTGCCTGGTGGGGAGAGAGAAACAGGGGACAAACGATAACCTGAGTGAAATGATGTACCGGTCTGGACTCACCACAAAGTCAAGGAAAATGACTTCTAGATAAAGTCTCTCACCCAGACAGCCCCCAAAGCACTTTCAAACTTCAAGGAAATGCTTTTTGTCAGTTCAAAGATGTTGAGACTTTTCCCCCTCAAAGACTCTTGGACTTTCTTTAACCAACTTACTCTCCTTCTCTACAAAATCACTGCAATTTCATGTTATTCCGGCTGATGGAGTTCTTATTTTGCAGCACACTGCATTACTTGTCCCTACTTTCAAACCTTCAAGTGTGTTTTTCTGCCACCGCCTCCCAGAGAGACAACTACTAACGAGAAAACCATGGTTGAAAGAAGTCTGGACATAGTGCTGGTATAGTGTAAGTAAATGCAAAATAACAGTAGCAAAACACACAATATTCAAATATTGGTGCTTGGTTATGAAATCTAGATAAATGTATAAAGAAACCACAAGTTTCATCCCAACAATAGCCAGCAATTATAACTACCAAAGACACAATGCAAACAGCACCTCTAGATTTTTCTTATTGCATGGAAAGCACCTTTTATTCTCCTCCGTATCTCTCAGGTTACAGAGTCATTTCAATCGGAAATAAAACCACACTTGAAAACCCTGAGCTTCAGCGCCCTTGTTTTCACCACGGGACACCATCTGCCCTGGGCTCACACACGTCATTCTACGCTCCCAAAGCTTAAGCAGCTCCCCTAAAAGAAACATTTTCTTAGAAAGATTTTGCCAAAGAACGAAGATGGCTTTTTATAATTGGCCTTAACGGAAAATAGATTTTCTGTTACTTTATTTTTCTGCTGCACCAATCATATTTCCAGGCACCATTGTTTTGCTCATGAGCCTTTGTTTTGATTATACTCTATGCATTTGGAACTCAAAGTTTATTCCCTCCCGGCCAAGATATTTTTCTCTTTGTGACTGAGGGTACACGCTTGTAATTAATTCAGCTTCTCAGTCTGGGTCAGACAACGAACCAACAGAGGAAAATGGAGAGCCGGGTTAACCACGGAATCTCAGAACAGAACCTCCAAATCTGCTGCTGAAGAAAGACACTATTTACAACCTCTGAGGTTGCCAAGAGGAGAATTTGCATTAGTCATCTCCAGATCCTGGGGGGGTCACCAAGAGCCGAGACGTTTTGACATAAAAGTTTGCAGCGCTGGAGTTGCAGAGGAGCGGGTAAGAATTCCAGTAGGACCAGCACTGTTCCTCGGAGGTTCTGGGAGGGCCCAGCTGTCTCCGCACACATCAGCCGCTCCAGACATTTAATCCACGCTGCTGGGCACACAGGGAGCCTATTTTTGGAAGTCATCTCCCTCTTGTTACAGCCCGTGGTACAGACAGGTTGCTGAACACTTCCTGAATAAACCCGTCAGGATGGTGTCCAACCACAAAAAAAATATCTAATTAGCTACTTCTTTTAATTGTTCATCTCATCCATTTTAGGTACCTTTCTAATTAAAAAAAAAATAAAATAATCGAGATCAATAAGTCTGTGTTGGAGTACAAAAGCCATAGAGTAACTTCTGTGTTTGTCAGGAGAAACTAGTCATTTTTGCAAGGTGTAAGCAGAGGAGAGCTGCATTTTGCTGAACTTCACCAGAACACCTGATCTCGCTCCACCTCACCCTAATCTCGCGGGGGCATCAGAGCCCCAGTCACATATTCCACAGGACTTTGTCAGGTTGCTGTCTTTTAAAAGGCTAGATAACATTTTGGGCTGCTTCTTTGGCCTTCAAAATAGGAGACTATTTTTACTGTAGGACAAAACCTCTTTAAATGATAATATGATTCTTACTGCCCTGGAAAACATTTTTCCTTGGTGCACTATATAGCTTAGAAACCCTTCAAAAGAGTTTAAACTGTGCTCTCTACCTTGTAAGGGGCTGCTATTCACTCTTCTCACATCTGCCTTTCCTGATTTAAAAACAAAAAATAAAAAATCAACCAATTCTGTTGTTAAAAACAGGGAAATGCCACCACAGTCAAGATTTTTATCAGTCACTGTCCATACAGATTTTAAACGAACCCTTTTCCATTACACACACCTGCTGCTTTAAACCTGACTCTTTCATAGCCCATTCTGGCATTTCTTGCACAGAAAACTTCAATCTACAAATTCCTGTCTCAGATTAATTTGCTAGTTCATGGACATACCTAAGCTAAAAGTGATATGGAAATCACTGCTAAAGTTTTAGCAGCTTTACTAATTTGCAAGTGGTATTATGTTTTACATATAACCTTAAAACATAATACTAAGACACCATGCACTTGACCCCCATGCAGTGTCAAAAACTTAACTGAAATGGGTTCCAGAGACCTGTCCGATCCTATCACAACAAGGCTAACTTACACATTTTATTTTATTTCTTTTTTTTTTTCCTATTTTATTTTGGGTGAAAAATCTTTAAGAAAAACCAAACCTCATCGGCTATTCGGTGGAAAGTTATAGGAAGTTTCTGGTCAATATTCCAGTAACTTCAAGTATAATAAGTACAAGCTACCAACAAAAATACTGTAAGCCACAAGTGCCCCGCGCACACACTATAACGTTTCCATTGCTCTTTGATTCTACCCTGAATTTCACTTATTTATTTCACAAACTGATTGCCTCCAGTTCTGTCTAACATATCTCTGCCACTTTAAAATGCGCGAGATATAATGAAATAATTACTTTTTGGCTGTAAAGTAGCTGATAGTGCTCTCTAAACAAGCAGGGAATTGCTCTGTGGAAGGAGGAGACAGCGTCTGTCTGGTTCCTTACTTTGGAGAGTTTGTGTTTGAGCAACAGGTCAGAGCTACACAACTATTAACGCTACCACTACTGATGCCATGTGGTCCAGGTTGGCATTCTTACAAAAAACCATGCAAAATCAGCTAATGTTTTAGTGTGCCTGGCACCTGAGAGGCTTTTTGAGTCAGAGACAAGGGAGGTTGCCCATCTGTATGCTGGAGCACAGATTCACGTGCCACACTGATAAATCTGAACGGAAGAAGGGTGGCTGAGGGCTGACGCCATTGACCTCCACACTCCCCCCATACATCTGTATCTACAGACTGTAAAACAGGGAAATCTGGAAAACCAAGAAGCGCTGGTATCACTTGTGACCCTACACAGTTGTTGGATCTTTTTTCCCAATCATTCCCCAGGATTAGGAGCAATCCCAGCCTCTCCAGCAGGAATCCCCCAGAGTAAGACATGGCCATGCCACATTCCAAAGCAACGCAAGTCATCTTGACAGTGGTTAATTTATTACATTGCAAAGCAGTTACGTTATAATTCGGGAGAATTTTCCAGATACTGAGGAGACCTAATTTAACTTAAATACCATACTTCATGCAAGTTAACTTAAATACCAACCAAACACTTGGAAGAATGTTAGGTGTTACCTTTGTGCCATCTTGTATGTATGACAGAGCACACAATGCTTTTCACTACAAGCGCTGAAGAAGCAACTTCACAAAATCACGGAAGAGTGTTTTTGGTATTTAGAAACGTTTGACTGAAAATAGAAGGAATGCTTTCTAACTTCCACGCCTCCTTCCTCCGCATCCCTTCCGGCTCAGCAGGTACTATTTGATTGTGCATTGTGACTATAGCTCAGCGATGCTTTCTCGGACAGCAAAGTCAGCCTGAGGAGCCACTCATTCCTCTGCCCGGTGCCATTTACTGCCTTTCAGCACGTAGTGGCAAGACGTTAGTTTTCACCGAGCAGCTGGTGCAGGGAGTTCCAGCCTCCCCTTCTCGGGCACAGCTCCCTCTCACTGCACTGGGAAGAGTTTGGTGCTGTGACAGGCTGTGGCTCCACGACAGCCTCAGCCCATCTGACTCCCCTCACACTCCCCGAGGCGGCTCTGGCACGCAGCTAGCCCTCCAGTCAGCCACATTTTTGGGCCAGCTTAGTAAACTGAACTGTTTCAACACAGAATCACAGGAACAAGGGGTGGAATAAAAACATACAACTGCTGGCAGGGGAAAGGACAGCCCTGGCAGTAAAGCAGCAAGCCCAGGGTGAGGGGTTCCTGCACCGTACCACGCTCCTCCCTGTATAACTACATAACCTGCCACAACCGCGGATGCCGGCACATCTTGAACAGCCTGGGATGCTGCCAAAGGCACAGCCTGCTCCTGGAGGGTGCCCGGGAGCAGCCCAAAGCTCCACACGGGAGAGGGCTGGTCCCTGGTCCCTGTGGCAGGGAGGTCCCCCCAGGTGTGGAGGAAGGAGCCTGGCTGGGAGGATGCAGCCTGGGGCACACCACTTGGTCCCCAGGGCAAGGAACACATCCCGGCCCGTTTCACTTACTGGTCAGTGGGACTGGAGCAGCGAGGAGACTCTGCTGGGCTGCTGTGGAACCACAGCCTGGGCTGCTCCAGTAGCAGCCCTGAGGCTGGTGGTTTCTCTTTGTTGATGTGATCAGTGAAACTATTTGGGTTTAAAATTTTCCTTTGTTATGTTAACAAAGACCATCCGGTCACAAATTTTTAAAGCAACAGTATCTTATGTCATGGGTTTTATTTCCTTATTGTACTCTTTGAAGGGCTGTTTTCTTTAGCATAAACATTGATAAGCTTTTTCTGTTACAGTTGATTTTTTTTACAGCCTGGTTTCTAGAGAAAATAAGGCTTATACACTTGCACTGTCCATCACTGTCTGTGTCCCTGTCAGTGCACTCCTGCAAAACACAGAACCCACTGACCAGTATCAGCCCAAGTTCACAGAGGGAGAGAAACTTCAAACATACCAAGCTCCTACAAAGTTTTCTGAAAATCAAAAGCTATGTAGGTAAGACAGACCCTGTTAGTATTCCCAGTAAGTGAAAAAGCACAGCCCCATCCCTACCCCTTGTCCACAAAAGCAAGATCCACACGCCGCTTCCCCTCAGCCAGCGAACCCAGCGCTGGCCCTTCCGACACCAGGAGGGAGAGGTAAGAGGAGCTGGGGATGCTTGAGACCCTGTGGATAGGGAGTCTGGGGGAATAAGCATTCTCTATTCATCCTTTCAGTATCATACATGTTATAAAACAGAACTTAGTTTTTTAAACTCTCTTTGAACACAGAGGCTAAACAAAGTCCAGCCAGGTTAGTTTAAACAACCGTCTATCGGAAGCCGGGTTAATTCAGAGGACATTGCTCAGCGCAGATGAGGAGTGTCCATCCAGCCCCGGGGAACAGCAGAGCTCAAGTACAGGGGGAAAAACCCCATTCAGGCATTCGGAAAACTCTGCACAGGTTTCACCTGATTTGCTGCTACCCTCTGATGGTTGACTGGAGGCTCTTAACCCTCTTTTACAGCTTTTTCACATCATAGTTGTCCCTCCCTTATCAACTGCTGCGTGCTTTTCACTCCTTTCACAAGGAGTTTAACACAAACAAAAACTTTAGGAGTGGCATCTTCTGCCTTCCCATAAGGCAAGATGTCGTCTACCACAAATCTGCACCAGTTTTCAATTTTTGGATCTATTGCGAGCTTTTGAAACAGATCCTCTCATCATCTCACTTACAGTGCTTGGGTTCATATTCAGCAGTCTCAGAGCAACCACCAGAGCCCTCTGGCTGGAACTATCCTGGAAGACACACTTCAACCACTACAGGACACGGGACCAGACCGAGCTAAAGCCTCCAGAAATGCCAACAACATGGGCATCAAGTCCTCAATACCAACAGACCCATTCTGCTCCTTCCGCTCCTACTGCCCCACGCTATTGACAATACCAGTGACAACTGACAACACTCTGAGGAAGCTGATATACCAGTAGTGGGTTTATTGGCACAGTTACTTTAGTTTACAAATAAAAATAAACCATCAGACAACAATAAAGCCCTTCACCCTGGTAATTCTGACAAAATATCAGCTATCTGAAAATGCAGGCACAGAGCCTCTCACGCTCCCAGCAACACAGTCAATGAGCAGCTCTCACACCCCTCTAACCTTACAGCACCCTGGCCGACAGGGAACAGAAATACATACAGCAGAGAAAGAGCGAGGAGCAATCTTCCTCAAATAACTTTTTCATTTTGAAGGCATGGACCACTGATGACAAATGTCTATTTTTCTAATCTTAAACTATTTTATGGTTTGGAACCTTATTATGTTAATTGTCTCAGGACATTTTTATATTAACTATTAATCTTCAAGATTGAACATTATCAAACATTTTCCAGGTATATAATAAACCCATCTACTATCAAAAGAGAATTATCTTCAAATAAGTCCAACAGGGTAACTAAGCATAAGACATCTTCACTTGAAACTGTATCTGTCCAGTCCATTTTTTCAACAGAGCTCTCAAAGACTCTCCTAAGAGCACCAGTAAGCTGTCTTGTCCCTAAGCAACACAAAACTAAGGCACTCCAAATCCAGTAATTACAGTTGTTTAAGAATATTGCTTTAGCTACATTCAAGTCTTCAAAAGTTTCTTCTAAATCGGTATTTTTAAGAACATAAATTAGAAACATCAAGATTCCACTAACTTTCTTGTTGCCTTCCTTAAAGTTCATCAGTTCTGTCTTGATAAGCAAAATAAACAAGCTTTTCCAAGCATATTTCAATTGATTTAATTACAACTGCTTGGTCTTGACAAGAGTTTAAGGTGTCAAATAAATTGAGCTAGGTAATTCAATCAAATATCCTATATTTAAGTCTAGGATACACAAAGCCCGTAAGTACCTTTAACATTCTTATAGATGTTTCTGCTATCTATAAATTGCCTCTTCCTTCTATACTTTTTTCCCCTTTGAAAACAAACCTTAAAACTTCAGTTCACACTACGCTTCTCCTTAGCAAACACAGAAACAGCACAACTATTGCCCACGGTGCCACTAATAACTAGCTTTCTCTCATCCTCTTTATTTATTTCTTAACGAGGTTCCTTGTCTCCCAGCCCTGCACGCAGGCAGACCCCAGTCACAGGGCTGTGGTACCAGCACCGTTTGCAAAAGGGACTGAACTCAGCCCTCACCTACAGGATTTATCTCCCTCCCAGGTGATGGATGTGACTCAGGTGAGCCCAAAGGCATCATTCCATATAAAAGGCAGCCTGCTGCACCCAATGAGCTTCCCCAGGACAGCAAAGTGAGAGAAGTTCCTTGGAAAGAGAACCTCAGGCAGTGTTATCTCACATGAGGAAGCTATTGGGAAATGAAGCAGGGACAAAGGCGACTACAGAACCTCAAGTCAGCTCACTGCTCCCGGAAATCCTGAACACTTCAGCAACCCCAGCTATGGGATGGAAACTACAATGGATGAAGCAAAATCCCAGCACAGGGGTAAGAAATAAATATACCTGTATTAGTCTCTTTGCTCCAGCGCCTTCAACCCCTGGAGCAGATAATGACTACCCCCTAAACTCTATCTACACTAAGGGAATTTGTTAGGTTGTGCCTAAAGCAGCAACTCTACCAGTACAATACAACCTACTAGAAACATGAAAGGGAGAGAAAAGACTCTTTTTTCCTAGCCAAACACAGTTATGGCAACAAGCCTCCCAGTAAGTGCACATGCAACTGGTGCTGGCAAAAGGAACCCCTTTGTACCACTAACTAGGCTGGTGTTGCTGTGCCAGTAAAGTCCTTGTGGTACAGTCTAATCCTTAGATTGAATTACCTACCTGCCTCTAATTAGCACGTCCTAAAATATAGGGTGAATCAAAGCAATAGTGCTTTAGAATGGCCTAAAGTAAACTTAAGTTATGATCTAGCCTGAATCAGTGCAGCTAAAGCTAAATTGCTTAGAACTACTGCTCTGATTTGATCTGAGTTCCTGTTAATCTATTAACTTAAATTAGCTATTCCTAACCATAGCCTAAATAAGGACAGGTTCCTTTTCTTTTGTATGGGGCTTCAAGGATGCTTAACATGCCCTACAATATCCTCTTCCTAGGGGAAGCCTTGCTCTGCTGATAACGACATTCCTGCCATCTTACCACTGTGTGTGTTTACAAATATATATAAAATAAAGTAACTTATTTTTAGGTAAATTCTAATTCAAATGAATTAGATTTTTTTTTCTACTTGGTATATTGGCAATGAGTAGTAGGATATATTTTTAGCCTTGTGCTACTTTAAGTACACATAGCTTATTTTCCAGATGCTGTGGAGTTAGAACTCCTTTTAGTTAAACTTATTTTCATGATAATGTTATACTCGAAGTTACACTGCTACAATAAATATTATGAATTCAACACTAGAAGTGTTCTATTGCTTCTAACTAGATTCCTCACCCAACAAAAAGAAATTCGGAATTCAGCCAGGAGTTAGGACTGAAAAGGGATAAGCTCAACTTCCATCATCTTTCATATGCATCTCTGGCACCCACATCACTCATTAGATCTAATGCAAGAGATAGGCTGCTTCCTAAATGTTGGCTTTGGGGTTATTTTTAGCTAGATGCAGAGAAATCTGATTGATGAGGCTGGACTCCCATAAAACTTTCCCCACAGGGTGCTGTATTTCATATAGCACGATGCTGAGAGATCAATGTGGCTGTGAGGGAATCCTCTCCACCAGCACCTGCACCTCTCCTCCCCGTTGGCTTGTCCACAGGTCTCAGTATTGCCATAAATACCAACCATCAGATAGGGAAACTGAGGCAGCGAGGGCTGTGTGTCAGACCACACACCTCACAGGGTTGGCAAAGGTGAGAACACCCTTCAGGCTGATAGCTGATTATTTTCTTATACCAGACTGTCCTGATAAGTGTTTTCTTTGGATCACGAGGTACGATGAAAGAACTTCTTGTTTTCCATAGTTAAGAGGACCTTAATCAAAGTAATTACTGAAACGGATCTGATTGGGAAGTAATCTATTTAGAAAAAGTTAAGACTGCCAACTGGGAAGCTACTATCCATCCAGCTGCTGAGACTGATTGCTTTAAATGTGGATGATTTCACACTTAATTTTTCAAGTGCTATTGAAAATGTCTTCACCTGTGAATGTAAAATATTTATTTTTCTAAAATACTAAATAATGGCCATCTAGGCAACTCAACATGTAAACAACATGTTATGCTGGCTTTCAAGTATCTAGGTGTATGTGAGTTATTCCTCTGAGCAATCAGAAGTGATACCCAGCACCGCGATTACCCCGTGCTTCAGGAAATGAACCCGCGTTTGGAGCGCTCCACAGGGAATCCCCCCGGAGACCCCTCCTCTCCTTACCAGGGGTAAAGAGCTCACTGTTCCCTTCCAGGATCAGAGCAGCACGAGTCAATTCAAATAGTCTGCCCCTTAAAAATTGTAATCCATTATGAATTTGATTAATCAACTATGCACTTATGGTGCATATTTGCATTTTTTGAAGACTTAACTGGGATGTATAAATACCAAATTAACTTTTCATATACAATAGATGAAAAAAAAATCTTACATTTAAAATTTACAAGAGATTGTTGCCAACACTTCAGTGGCAATGTAAGCTGCCAGCAAATGAAAGAATTTCATTCAGTCTTAGTCCTCTACTTTCTGGGCTATTAAGAGTGAACCATCATATCTGATCTATTCACAGTAATGAACCAGAAAAGCACTTGTCTGAGAGGAATGCTCCTGAGAAAGTACGGAATAAGGATGTGGCCATGGGGGGTGACCACAGACTTCAAATCTGGGATAATGCCAGTAGTCCTATGCTGACATTATCAAAGTCCAAAATCCATGACACACAGGAGTTGGTTCCCCTGGGAAGACTGGGCTGAAAATACACGGACAGGGAAGAACTGGCACAAGGTTTGAATAGGGAAAAGCTGCACATCCCTCCACTGGGAAAGGCAATTTCAGAGTTATACAATTACACTGGCCTCAGCTGGGATCTTGAAATTATCATGATGGTGTTCTGGAACTTCCAGTTATTCCTTCAAAAGGGCAAGAAGTCTCAAGCTTCTGTCAGAGTATACATAAGTCTAAAAATGCATATTAATTTTAAATTTCTGCCAAATTCCAGTTCTACTTGACACATCCTGCTTTTATAGTGTCAGAAATGGTTGAAGTTGGAAGGGAGCTCTGGAGGTCTCCTTGTCCAACCCCCCTGCCTGAGCTTTTCTTGCAAGCTCTTGCCAAAATAGTTCAGTTTGACTTTCAGTATCAATGTCCAAGTACTCCCAGTTCTTACTCCGCTTACACCTATGGAAAAGTTTCTTCCGCGGGAATGAAATATTTGCATAGAAACCTGTCAGAAGAGAAAACGTGATTCTTAAAGTCTTCTGCAAACACTATTTTTGTTGGTGTCAACCTCAGCAGCATCACAAGTGATCAAAGAAAATAAAAGCCAATACAGTATGGAAAAACTTTGTAAGATGAAGACTAAGTTTCCTTTTGAATTCAGTAGACTTTTTTTTTTTTTAACAGCTTAATGCTATTCAGCCTGCAATAGTGTCACGTCAGTGTGCTGGGAGATCAACGCGGGAGAAGGAAGTTATTACCACTTGCAGTGAAAGTCTGAAGATGGAAAACTACCTTTAAATTATGAAAATGCATGTACATCTCCAGCATATATGGAATGTTTACATCTTTAGAAAAATGATCTAACTGTACCATTAAATCTTGGGGGCAGACTGACAAGAGCATTTTTTCTTAAATGAAAGAGCTTTCTTAGATGAAACAGGAATGTCAGCTTTAGTGCATACTCTACTGACTGGAACAGGATCAAGTCTTAACTAAGTTCCACACAATGTTTTCAGGGGAAAAGTGGAGAATGTTTTATGGAATTTAAGTCGGGATTTGGCTTGCATCCTAGAACATATATCTTGTTATGAAAACTGCCGAAACACTTTTAAGTGGGCAAGCCACAAGTGTCCTTGGAGCTACCCAGTCAACTGGAAGTCACACAGGCAAAACCTCCTAAAGTAGGAAAGCTTGAAATCGGAAGGGGGGGGTGAGGGAGGGGCAAATAATCTTGGAAGCATATCTGTTATATAGAACTCTTCGCTTGTGCCTACAGCATGAAGTAGTTACAACTTGTTTTCTGCTATTGTCACAGATCCAATATGTTACTCCAGCTAAATCATAATCTCTTCCTGCCTCAGTTCATCCATGTGTAAACCTGGTTCGCTAACTCTTACCTTAATGTGTCATGGGGCTTAATTAATAACACTTAGGTCTTTTAAGCCCTCTACAAACATTAACTACTTCTTGTAACAACTCTCTGAGGTATTATTATCCCCATTTTACTGATGGAGAAATGGCAAAAGAGGTTGTGACTCGCCCAAGGCAACAGAGTAATAGTTATACTTAGAGATCCTCTTCATGGACTACTGTAACAGTGGAAACTTATCAAGAAAGACAAAGTCAATAATTACAATCTCAAAATTACTTCTACAAGTGCACCATGAGCAACTGGAAGACTATGAAAAAAACCCTACCAGAACAACAGGCTTGGGACCAGAATAAGGGATCCATCATTATCGCAGAGGAAGAATTATCCCAGGCACATCCAGGCTACAGCTCCCCACAACAATCACAAAGAGAGACTGCAAGACCTGTCCTCTCCCGTGCTCCTAAGTACCATGGAATTGAGCAACAGGCTTCTACAGCACTCTTCAGCAGCACAGGAGTGAGCAGATAATCAATGTGGTATGCAACACGCTAATACCTCACACCGCCTTCCCGGTACTGGCGGGGAATGCCAATAACGGGCCGGGGTGGCAGTGGTCCCGCACGCCACTGCCCGGTACATCACGGCCGCCTTCCCCCTGCTCCTGCCGCCACAAGTGACAGCAGACAAAGTTGGTGTCAATCCCCCCTGCCCAGCCGCGCTGACATGCCTCGCCACAGCCTTTCGCCGCCCGGGATCCCTGCCCGGGCAGCCCCCGGTGCCCGGCGTCCACCGGGGAGGCAGCGGGGCGGCAGACCCCCGCCGTCCGTCCCCCGTGTGTCCCCCCGCTCCCCCGAAGCCGGTGACAGGCACGTCCGGCGCTGCTCCCCGGCGCGGCGACAACAGCAG
>JAHREE010150650.1:94656-145077 GCA_033628505.1 Tringa tobata
GAGAGGGGGTGAGATGGGGGGGGGCGGCCGGCCTCGCTGCCCTTTTGGCAGCCCTAAAGCGCCCCCCCGGGTGGTCGGTCCGGGCTGGCCGTTACAGGAAGCCGCCGTGGGGGGGGCGCCGTGGCGGCTGTGCCGGTCCTGCCCCCTCCCCTGCCCGCCGTGTCCCGCATCGCTCCGCTCAGGTACCTCTGCCTTCTGTCCCGGAGCAGAACCGCGCTACTTCTGTGGTTTGAGCTGCTGTTGTAAGACGGCCTGTGGAGTCCAGTGTGAAGTTTTATTTCCACTTTCTCTTTTTTTTTTTTTTTTTTAGGCAGTCTCTTTCGGTGTGAGCTGTTGAGGATGCTGCATGCTTTAGTGTTTGAATGACTTAACGAAGCAGTTTGGCCATCTCGCGCAGTAAAGTACAAGAGGACGTAGTGAGGTTAGATTTGTAATTTGCATCCTACTGAACTTGTAGATCTAGTTATTTTTTTTCCATTGGTGATCACTTTTATCCACTGAGCCTTTTAAACAGAGGTCTTCAGTTTGCAGGTTAGTAGGTGTTACGACATTAGGATAACTTCTCAAGGTATTGCTGCAAATGGAATGTTTTTACAAAAGTGGCTTGTATCCACGTTCCGTAATTCAGCAGTAGGCACAAACCCACACAGGTATTGTGTGTTTTCTTTTTCTAGTACCTGTTGACTCCCTTCTTAGCTTTTAAACCTGGATCATATTATAAAAGTCCCAGCTCTCTAATCACTTAAAATATTTATTAGCTTGTTAAACTCAACCACATCTGCTGCTGTGAAGCCAAAATTTGTTTTAGAATTCTATCGCGGGACTCTAACATTCTTTAGCAGAAAACATTATAAAGCTAATTTTACCAAAGTTTCTTAAGTGGTCATAAAAACGCAGTGGAAACAGGGTAGTCCTCATTCAGAGCAGGTAGCCTTATTCCTCTAGAGCACTAAAGTATTTCTAAACACACTTAATAACCATAGTATTTGAATAGTTTTTGTATGATTGGCTGTGAAAAGGGGTAGCTTGGACATGTTAAAACTTAATTAAGATTGTTTGTCAGTCCTTTGAGAGGAACTAGTATGGCAGGATAACTTTGTGATGTCTCATAGTACAAGCCCAAAAGGACATTCACTGATACTTAGAAAGTGGGAGTTTTGAAAAATGGTAGGTGGAAATACTTTTTCAAACCATGTAATTAGAATGAAACTCGCTGCCAGAGGAAGTCATTCAGCAAGATTCAAAGCAAGCAGATATTTGTATGAATACCAAAATGCTCTAGTGCCTTTATAACGAAAGCCAAAAAAACATTTAGAAGAGAGATTAAAGCATACGACTCAGGGTTCAAACTAATCTTTATGGGAATAAGAACCGTACTTTTCTGTGTTACAGAATATTAAATTGTGTCTTCCACAGCGGTCTTGCGCTGTCCTCGAGCTACCTGATTGTGAGCCGTGTCAGGGAGGGGGTACTGCAGCAGCAGGATCATGACCTTTGCCGCACGTCGGGTGGGAATATGTAAAATCGTATTGCTAATTGACATTGCTGTGAAGGCAAAAGTTCAAAGGTCCACCTGCTGTAACCTGTTCCCCACACTGTAATGTATGCCATGAAAAGAGCATTAGCTCTGCGTGTGTTTAAAACGTAAAAACACTAAATAATGCTGTGTGTGCCTGCAAACGTATGACGTGTCAGAAGCTTTGAATGTGTATTCCCTTCAAAGAAAAGGCTCCCGTATTGGCAGCCACGGGTTTTCCCCTGACAGTGGGTTTCAGGATTTCAGGTACTCTGTCAGACTGAGATATTCTAGGCGTGTGTTTTCTTCACAGAGAAACTGAAGGAAAAAAAAGTATAGTTGCCAGAATATTACATGTTCTTGAAATGTTATACTCAGAGTGTTCATTTGAAAGGCCATTCTTCATATTTATGATTTCTTCACAACTCTTTTTTTTTTTTTCTCCTAAGTCTTGCTGATCCACTAGCTTTGTGTTCGTGCGCTCATTTAAAATGACAGGCTTTGGAGTGACTTCCCTGTTTGTTGTAGAGATTAAGTGTTGGCGAGTGCACCGGTTTCCCTTGGTAAGCCGTTTCAGATATCTGCAGTTAGGGTTTGTGTTTCATTCCAGGTTTGAGTTTAACTCCCTGCTATCGCATCTGACGTTTCTCAGCGAGATTCAAGAGTCCTGCACTGCTGGAGTTCCTCTTTCATGTGCCAGGACCCACGTGCAGGGATCAGATCATCCCTCAGAATTCTGTTTCATAAGCTAAAATCCTAAATCTTGCCCTGTGGGCTTTGCTTTTTCAGGAGGAAAGAGTTTCATTGCCTGGATAATTTTGGAGGAAGGGTCTTCCTTTAACTTCCCTCTGGTATTTCAGCATCCTTCTTGCAGATGCCGCTCGGTACTGAACACGGCAGTTCAGTCTGGTTTATTTTGTCAAAGTGGAAACAACCGTGACGTGACTGAGAGATAGTTGTTTTATAACCAAAACAATTCTTGTTTGGGTTTATAGTTTTAAAATTACCCGTTTCCAGTAGTAGTTGTTTCTGTTGCTTATCTGAAGGGAAGAAATGTTTAACAGGTGAACAGCCCCATGCACTTGACTTCCTCGAGAAGCGGCTAGCAGGCTGCGCTCGCTCCTGGTGCCGAGCCGGCTGTGATCCAATCTGTCTGTCCAGGAACAGCTACAGACTGGCTGTTCTCGCTGCCGACACTTCGGCTGACAGCCGTGGGGATTCATATGGTACCGTATCCCCCTGCAGAAACAAAGGCAAGCGCAAACTGAAACGAACTTTCATGTGTGTTTGATCTAGCACGGCGCGTCACTGAAGCTTGTCACAAAACACTCCGCAGGGGACAGAAACGCACATCCACACGTGGGCAGGCTGAGGGTTAGGAAGTTAAACTGGAGAGTGTCCGTACCAGCACCAGCAACCCCCCTTGTGGCGGCACGGGGAGAGTTTGATAGGGGTTGAGAAATTAGGAGTATTATGGTTTTTATATTGGCAGGAAGTTCTTGCATAAATACCGAGCCTGTCTCTGGCTGGCTTGAAAATTCCACTGCATTCTAGCAAATAGGTATATATGCCCCCAATTTTTTGTTTGTTTGTATTCTGTTTCATTTAAACCAGTGCTGTACTAGAGAAGTGCAGTCCTCTTAGTCCTAGAGTCTGCTAGAAAGCTCTGGCTAACGCAGAACACTGGGCTGTTTCTCCACAGTGATAGAAGCATGTAATCTCACATTTTCTAGTTTATTGTGGCAAGAGTTTTGATCCTACTAAATATTCTGGCCTTTCTCATCCGAAAAGGGTCCCGGGTTACTTAAACTGTTAACATACTTGGGTCCCAGGTTACTTAAAGTTCCATGTATATCCTGGAGTAAGGATTGCTAGTGACAGCTAGACTCAAGGCACACTGAAATTCTCCATAATACCGGTGATGCAGAAAGTTGTCAGATACAGAATTTCCTCAGAGGCTGGCGTTGGACAGTGAAATGGATTCTGCTGAGAACTCAGGACCTCAGAAACCTTGCTTCAAGTAAAATAGCATTTTTCAACACAGCTTTTATCCAATGCAAACAAAATAGTGGTATTAAATAGATTTATAGAGAAGAAAACCTTTTATACACTCCATGACATATTTCTTTGCCTTGGGAACGTGTCAGAACATTTTGACAACTGTTAATCACTGGTGTTGATTCACTGGTTTGAGGATATGCAACCAGTGTTGATAATGCACACCGTGTTTTCAGCAAGGTTCACAAGGGACTGCTTGTACTTACAGTTCTATTGTTGCTACCTGAGAAACACAGTTTTAAGGTAATAAAGTGTCACAAGTCCAAGAAAGATTTGGGCTTTTCTTGTGGCACATGGAAGTTGAAGAAATGACGTTTTCCCGTGCTTTGTTGTGGTATGTGCAAGTATGTGAATTCTTCAGTTGCTGTAAGATATTTGGGAAGGAGTGAACTTGGGGAGTGGAGGGGAGTTCTCTGCATACCACGAGGACACACCACACGACTGTTTGTTCAGGCAAATCCCTGGGAGCTGGAAGTGAGCAGTAAATGGTTGTGTGTGCCATACAGCGACAGATAAGGACCTGCCTCTTCTTCCTCTTTTAGTATTGCTTTGGCCTCTGACAGGTCCTATCTTGAACTGGGGAGGGGGAGATTTTAATGTCGTGTTTTATTACTGAGTTTTCAGAAATTGTTTATGCAGAGGGTCTGCGTAACCTGCATGTGTTAATATTAAAGTGAAGCAGAAGCGCGTGACGACGTGTGTGAAGCCCAGTCAACCGTGGGTATTTCCCAGGCAAATCGTGCCGTGATTCACTGCAAACATTTAATGTTTTATTGCAAAATCCTTGCTTACAAGAGATCTTTTGTTCTGCAGGCTTTGGGTTTTTCACTGTTTATGGTTTTGTCTATATGAAAATGTAAATTGGTAATATTTAATAAAACACATAAACTATTAGATACATAGTATCTGTTTTCATCTTGTCACTTTAGTCTTCAAAGTATTTTAAACAGAATGCTCTTTGCAGCTATTAAAATTCTGAAAAATGTGGTTATTTTTGTTTCTGTAGAGCTATTTTTCACCTTTTGGTGAGATACCACCTCTCGGTTTGTTTGCTTTTTCTAATGTTTAAACTAAAATAGGTTGATCAGTGAGTCAAGTCTTAGCTTTTGTGGAATCCAGGGAACTTTGAGAGAGCTCTGGCAAAGCCCGTTTACCGAAAACCTCCGAACTTGGGCAGCTGGGACTAACCGAAATGAATCGAGTCATTTTTTCGGCTGTTGGTTGTAGGTGCCTGTGTTTCTCAGACTTGTTGAGATCATCCTTCAGTCTTGGCAGCAACTCTTGGGCTTACTCTTAATTGTTTTCCTTCTGTTCCTTACAGAAGTACTTGGAATTTATGTATGATTCTGCTGAGGTTTTTCCCAGTAAGCAGGATAAACACCCCTCTTAATTTCACACTTACTAGGTTTGAAGAGTGAATCAAATTGTCTTAAGAGGAAAACTTTGTCTCCTTCTCTCCATCCTTTTCTTGGGTGGGGGACAGGGAAAGGAACACTGAAGTGAGGAGGAGGGCAGGGAGGGAAATAGAAGTGGCAGGAACATCAAGTGAATTCTGGTTCAGTTTTTTTTTTTTCCCCTCCTCAACACACTGAATTTTTACCAGCTTAAAATTTCCTGAATGTCTCTGAAGTATAGGGGAGTACTCAAACTGAAACAAAGATTTATTCTCTGATTTTTAACAACCTAATTGATTTGAGCTGTCTGTAATGGAGTAACAGTTGCATAAGCTTTGAAAGTTCACATCCCATTTGTATGCTAATGCCTCTTCAACTCGGATTTCTCTTCAGGGCTGGGCATAAAAACAAAGTATTGCAATCGCTTACTGATCAAAAATGACTTAGGAATATGTATTTTCTCGGTTTAACCTTGGGCAAAATATTTTTGGCATCACAGCATTCATTTAATGGACTTGTGAGTGCTTTTAAAGTGTAGCCTTTTATAATTAGGGGGTTTAAAGTTTGGTTATTTATGCAGAGTGTATAGGTGTTTTGTCCCCTTGTAACTTTGCATTTGAAATCTTTAGGAAATGGGGCAGTTGCAAGAATTTTCTTGGTCTTTGATATGGTATCAGCTCTCGGTGGTTGAGGAATTTAGTATTTTCCTGAACTTCCTCACACAGTTGTTCTCTTTAATTAGTTTATATCTGTGCTGTGCTTTGAAGCTGTAAAGTGTTGTTACCCTTTAATTAAAAAATTGGTGGAGATTACCGTGTTTAACTGGATGCATATAATTCACAATACGTTGGAAGCAATTTTTTCCAACAACCCTGCTGCCGCACTCTGTGTTGTGTTTTTAATTACCCCGTTACTCTGCTGGATGCCAAAATCTGGGCTTTGCCTTTTGTCCCTGAAGAGTGAAGACATCCCGATATCTGCTCTTGGGCCAGCTCTCCATGTACCTTCACACCCAGCACCACCTGTGACAGTGCTTTGTTTAGCCCAGGCAGCTTTCACAGTTGTCAGTTTTGGAGAGAGGTAACGGAATTATTGCAGGCGTTTCTGAACACTCGTCTCGCCCACCCTGGAGGTTCTTGGTTGACATCAGGCCAAGTTCAGCAGTGTGGAGACGCCCTGGGTGCTCACACTGCTCACTGGGACCTCTCTTGGTGAAGGATGGATGCGTTTCTTCCATGGAAATTGGTTTGCTGGGTCCCCTTTCTAAGGAAATCATAACTTGGCCCAACAGAATGATCTTACTGGAGCGAGATCCGAATGGGTTCAGCCACTCACCAGATCCATCCCCCTCCATGGCTGAATCCTCGCTCGGATTCCGTGGAAAATGGTGTGTGTGTGGGGGTGAATCTCCATTTGGAGACTCCTGGTCCTTTCTGTGAAACCAAGGTTTATTAGCAAAGGTCCTTTTTACTCTAAATGTACTGTTTTCTTCAACCTTGTAAAAAGTAAGTATTTTTCACTTTTCAGAATACACGATGTCCTAAGAAAGAAGGGAGCTGTTGTCCAGCAGAGTTAATGCAGGTTGCTCAGATATAGATTGGGGAAAGACGTGAGAGAGTAAATAGATTTTTCTTGTTGCTTTTTAGTAATGCTTTTTCTTTTTCCCTTTAATCTCACAGCAACAGAAAACCTGTTTTTCAATAAATGTGTTTAACCGGGTTTGGGGTGTGTTTGCAGGGGGATGGGAGGGCAGAGCTGTGGCTCTTTAGGGACATAAAAATGTAAGTGTAGGGAAAAGAATGAACTAATCGGAAATCATTCTAGGGAAAATGGGGCAACTGAAATACTTTTAGTTTTCCCATGCAGTCAAAATAAAGTATGCGGATGCTTTGGGGTTCTTTGCCTTTTTTCTTCCAGTTTCAGGAACTGTGTTAATATTCAGGTACAGTGGGTTGTGGCAGGGCAGTGTGCCTGGCTGGCTCAGGCAATTGCTGGTGAGCAAATCTAGGCTGAATTCTGCTTTAAGTACCGGCTGTTTCACAGCAGGCGGCTGGCAGTCAGGCTCTGGGGAGAAGCAGGTGCTCGTCGTTACCACGCTCACAGTTTCTTACGGTGACAAGTGGGCAGTGTGGGATCGTGAGGGGAAGTGAAGTTCCTAAAAGTGTCTATGAGAACAGTGTGAAAAGCTCAGAAAAGGGTTGCTGGTCCCATCGGCTGCTTTTGTTCCGGACAGTAGCCCTTACATGTGTTGCCGTGTCGATTATTGCCTTAAAACCCAAATTTCTTGAGGCGGGCACCGCTGTAGCCGTCGGGATGTGCTCTTCAAAAAGACCTGGGCCGGGCTGGCGCGTAAAGACGCTTTGTTTGATTTTTCTTGTAAACCAGTTCCACCGAAGGCGAGAGCCAGTTTCATTCCCAAGCCTGGCTGGTGGCTTCGGGGAAGCAGACGTTGGAGTAGCTCGCTCTGAAATATGGCAACCTTCTGTGTGCTCCCATTGCCATGGCAACGGGTACCAGCTCGGCAGAAACGGCACAGGGATTTCAGAATTACATTTAAAAAAACAAAATCAGGATAGGTTAGTCATTCTCATTTTCACTCATAAACACCGACGGTGGCGCTGAACAGAACCTGCCTGGGGGGTATACTGGGGATAGGCATGCGGATCGGCAGATGGGTGATTAATATATTAAATTAACGCTTTTAAGAAGTGAGCTGGTGTTTGATAGAACTTCACTGGAAAAACATGTGTTTATTGCACTTTGCTCAGCACACACTCGTCTGTACACCTGAAGGCAAGCGCAGGTTCATCCCCTTAGCCCTCTGCTCTCCTCAAGACAGGTGATACGTATTGGGTAAGAACTGCAGGTTTCAGCTCGTTGGCAAACTATGCTTCAGAAAAAATACAGAGTGGCTTATGAAACACTAAACGTGATTTGTGAGTTTGGAATCTTCTGCAACATGTAAAATGAAGCAAAGCCCTATTTTTGGGGCTACTTTGCTTGCCTTTGGGGATGTTTGCTTTAGGAATAGCCCACCAGCCAGAGCAGTGACCCTGGCACAGCAGCCCCGCAGGGTCAGGGCAGCGACACTCGCTGCTGCCCAGGGTGTTGTACAGGGAACAAACCTCACCCGACCTTGAGGACGAGAGCTCCAGGAATTCCTGGAAAATGCGATCTGTTGTCTTGCATTTTTAGTCAGAGATGTGTTTTGTAGCCAAAGCTTTGTGAGAGGGGAGGGGCTCAGGGAAGGGCAGTACCAAAGCCACCTCCAGACCAGCGGGAACATTCCTCTGCAAACACCGGCACTTTCCCAAAAGAACACAGGCCTTTTTTTCTTTTCTTCTTCTTCACTAAAGTGGAATTTGTTTGACAGAACAATTCCCCTTAGAAATAAAATTCTTTAAACATTGGGTCACTAAATGATGGAGGGTAAAGTGCTTAGTGACCTAAATTAGATTCCTTAAAAGGATACCCACCAGGATCAAACTGTGTTTCTATACGGCCAAATATTCAGCCAAATATTTTCCCGAAATCCAGAGGCCAAACAAGCTTGGGGTTCGTGCCGAGGGTTGCGGAGTCTCCAGCACTTCTGGGAGCAAACAGAACAGGACGTGGGGGCACTTCCCTGTTGTCAGAGCTCCCTTGGGTGCATCGGTGCCGCTCCTCCTGCCAAGGGGCCACCAAACCCAGAGGAAATTTTCTTCCAGGACTCATGTCTCTCCTTTGTGACTCTGCATTTCCCCCGGCCATGGCTGATGATGAAATAAGCTGTAAAACTGTCTCAGCTTCTCAAGGAATAGAACAGAAAACACAAGAAGTGAGTGAACCTGTTGAGAGCAGGTGTCCATGGGGGTTGGTATCTCGCCGTTTTACCAGCTTCTTCAAACAGGATGAAAAATACTCATTTTTCTCATATTGCCTGACCAGTTTTAGCCTGTAGGAGGGGGTGCAGGGGTGGGGGTGTCTCCTTGAGGGAGAGATGCAGAGCACTTGGTCGGTGCCCATGTGCTGGGTCATTTGTTGCCAGCTCAGAACCCCAGCCCTGCTCAAAGCACCCCCGACGGCAAAGCAGAGGCTTCGGGAGCTTCCCGGGGCCCCTTCCAGAGCAGTTCCCGGCAGAAGAGAGGTAACTGCTATCACCATTAAAGGGTGGTGGTAGCAAGGATGAATATTGTTTCAATTTTACTATTATTAGACCTAAAGAATCTCAACATGGGACTGTTCCAAAGCCTGTGGCATTCAAGGAAACAACAAGAAAAGTTATGGGTAATAAGAAATTGATTGTGCATATAATAGCTATAGCAATATCATAATTATAAAATTCACCTATGTCCCAACATCTGTTACCGGTGATTTTGGCTAGAAACGCCAGATAAGGTCAGAGGGAAGAGCAGAAGGAAGAGAAGCACTGGGGGAATCCTCCACATCCCTGACATCTCCTTCCTGATGGAAAACACCCCCAGCTGCTCCCCGAGTGCTCACAAACGTTCAGCTTTTGACACAGAAGGGGTTTCTTGGTCTGTTGTTCCCAGAGCACTGCTTGTGCAGTCACAGGAACATGAAACGGGTCAATATTCTGGAAGACAAGAAGCTGAAATAAAATGTGATGTGTCTCCCCATCCCATTAATGGGAAAGGAAGGAAAGTCTGGGCTGGGGCAGGGCTGGGTCCCGGGATCCGTGGGGAGCGGAGCTGAGGGTGAGCCCTGGCCCCACAGCGGGAGCTCCTCATCTGGGGCAGTTGTTCTGCAACAGCAGGAATTCAGGGACTCGTGTTCAAGGGCCCAGACATCAGCGTTTATCACGGGGCAGCGCGTTCGTCACAAACTCCACCTCATTCATTCGTGTGGCCCAACGTCCCTCGGGCCCCGGGGGGTGGGATGCAGAGGGTCCAGCATGTGTCCCACAGAGGGGACTGGCCAAAGCAGCTCTTACCCTGTGCCAGGCTCAGGGGACTGTGACAGCACTGCCCCGCTGTCCCCACCTGCCCCTGCCAGCAGCTGGGGAGGTGTCACCGTGCTCGTTCCCACGGAGGGCACAGGTCCCGGCGCTGGAGCAGCCCTTTGGCGTGGGAGCAGCCAGGGCACGGAGGCTGGTGACAGAACCAGCTGTGGGAGAGGGAGCCAGGTCCTCAGCTCGGTGGGGCTGGGATCAGAGAGCTGCCGAGCGCAGGACACCTCCGTGGCACCACCTTAATCCAATTCTAAAAAGCCAGAAGAAAAAAAAACAGCCAACCAGAAGCTTCACATACTTTAAACAACTTAATTTATTAGAACCCATAAACGTTGCTTTCATTAGAAGAATCAAGTTAACACCTAATTCAGGGTGAAATTACATTTTAAGACAAAGAAAAAAATCATGGTGCTTAAATACAGCATTGGCTGGAGGTGGCCAGTCGGAGCATCCCAGGAGGGTTTCACACGCACCCGGGGATCAGAGGGGGATCTAATTCCCAGCAGGTTCAGTGTTTTGTCTCCAACTGGGAGGGCATCACACCGTGCCCAGGGCTGTTCCCCCATCTGCCTCCCAGAGCATGGAATGAAGACCTCAAGCCTTAAACAAAAAAAACCCTTGAGATTCGTTCCCAGCATCTGAAATTTTTATTTCTTTTCTATTTGAGACTGATTGGTAGAAGATCCCCGTAGCCAACCCCCCCCATTGTATGACCCTTGAGATTAATGAAGAGGTTCCCAGAATCTGCATCGAGCAAAACTTAACTCTTACTTCAAACTGGAACCTGGAAGATGAGGCACAATCACCCACGTCACAGGCCCATCATCTCTCCTCAGAGTAGCCCTTTTGGAGAAGCAGGTCGGGTTAATAACCTTAATTTCCACCAGATCAACAGAATCATTCCCATAAAATTCAGAAAGTGCTTAAACATAGAATACAAAAAGTATCTAACTTACAAACCTCCCGGTGTATAAAATCAAAAGGTGGAAGATGGTGATGTTCAGAGATCATATCAAAGCATTAAACTGTAACTTAAGGTGCGGGGCTGCTCCAGAGACAGCACCTGCCGCGTCCAACGTGTCTCCAGGGGCTGGATCCCACAGAGCCCACCCAGGTCTGTCTGCTCCACACTGACACCCTCCTCTCTCCAACACACACAGCCGGGTCCTACAAGCTCTGCTGAATTACTGATACCTCCTTTTGGAACAAGCTATTGGTTACACAACTGCTTCGGGTCTATCAAATGATGAAGATTCTACTACGGCGGCGTTCCAGCTCCGGGACTGGGTCATTGCACAGGAGAATTAGAACGGTCCTCGCTCCCGCAGCCGCTCTCAGCCTTTCCTCGCTGACATCAGGGAAGGAGCAACGTTTCAAACATCGCGTTTTCATTCTCACCTGCAAAACGCAAAGCAGAGCGCTCCGAGGGGCGCAGGAGGGTTCCTGCTCACAGGGTGTTGCTGTAGAAAAGGAGTCCTTGGGCTGTACATGGTTTCCACAGTGTCTTTGTTACATGAGATACAAACTGTACAAGTTCTCCAGTTTACAAAGGTTTCTAAATTGCAGAAACAATTCAGCCCCTATTTATAGTACTGCTTTTAAATGTAAAGATTATTACAGATAAGGTACAGTCTAAGTACTTGGCTCAATGTAACACCAGAAATGGAGTTTTAATACAATTTGCAATGGTACAACTATGTACATATGTACAGAACCCGTTCCTTCTGCTCCCGCGCTGACATGGAGTGTGCCCCTCGCTTCTAATTACCGGCTTCCTTTAAAGTAAGAAGTAAAAATGGTTCAGTTTTGCAGGACGTCAAGTTCCTCAGCCGAGACCTCTCCTGGTCCCCATCTCCGGCGTGGTCCCTCCTCACAGCACCCCGTCGCTGAAGCGGGCCTTGCCATAGTCAACCAGGTCGTTCTGCAGATCTCGCTCCTCATCGTCTGCAATCGAAATACCCACGTCACACCCGAGGGGACACTGCTGGAAAAACCCCACTGACACGTGCTCTCCCAGCCCCCACTGCTCCCACGGACATCCCCCCCAGGATCGGCCTCGTCTGGGATGGAAGTCGCTGGGAAACAGGGAGAATGCGGATGGAATGACAGCTCCAGCCGCCAGCACTGGGGGGACCTCCCTCCCGAGGAACTGGGACTTCACACTATTTAACATCCTCGGCTTCACTGCAGCCACGTCTCAGAGGTTTGCTCTATAATCCAACTACTTCGGCAAGTGACATTGCCATTTCTTAACCCCTTCTAGAGCCTGGACATGGTAAGATTTTACAGAACGTTGGCACCTGCTGGGTGGAGCACAGAGAAGTTGGTGTGAGCCCCCCCTAGATTAAGGCAATTCCACCCACTTCTCAGATGGGACCGACAGGACCTTCCCCCCAAACTGGGCACCCCCTGCTTCTCAGGGAGGGGGTTTTCACTAGGGCTGGGGTTGACTTTGCTGACAGCATTTTCACAGACTGCGCTCTCCCGTCTCAGACTTGGGGGTAAAATCTGAAGTGAGACTTTTAAAAACATCAAAGGCAGCTCTTGACCTTTTCCAGCCTCTTATCAATGGAACTCGATGGTCTCTCAGGGCTGCTGGAGAATTGACATTACTCTGAAAGGACTGAAACGAGCCCATCTGAGCTGGGCTCCCACGTGATGAACACCCAGTGGCCGAGAACTGGGCTCCTGAGCTGCAGAAGAGCCGCACTGGGGCAGGGGAGGCAGCGGGAGCCGAGGGCAGGGGCGATGCTGGTCCCAAAGGGGCCACGTCTGTCCCAGCTGCGCCAGGTCCGTCCTCAGGGGATTTACACCTTGGGCCTTGGCTGGGAGAACAGAGACGTTTCATCCCCTCTTTCAGATCCAGAACAACTGTCTGTCCCTACTTCTCTACTCTGTCCTGCTGCTTGCCTTCTAATCCTGGGGTTTGGTTCCTGAGCCTCAGGAAAAATCATAATATTAAAAAAAACCCCACCCAAACTTGTGCATCCTCAGTGTAACCATTTCCTGTAGCACATGCAAAAAAATCCATCAAGAAAATGCACATTTGGTATTTTTTCAAGTGATGTTTTAAAATGTACTGTAATATTCTGCATTCTACCTGCCATAATTCAGACCTCTCCTTTGTGGGCCCCCCCAGCCGCCTTCTCTCAATGAGTGAAAAAGCCCTAAAACTTCCCTTTGTTTCAGCGACAGCTTTTCCCGCATTTCAGAGCCACATTCCCTTATTTTCAGGAAAGGTGCTTGTTCACTGGAATGGAAAGCACAGGTCCAGTTTACCCAGTCTCTCACCAGATGCTGAAATGCCTGAAGCTCTGCGACACTTTCACAATTATTCCTGACCCTGGGGGGGGGGGTCACCGACGGGACCCCACTCCCAGCACCAGCCCGTGGTCACCTTCGACACCTGCTTGTGTTGGGTGAGAAACTACTAACGCAGGATTGAATCACCCTGCACCATCCAGCCACCACAGAAAGGGAGATGCTGCGGCAGAAGCCAACGACTCTCAAACATCCCCTCGCACCCCCCGGAGCTGGACCAGGAGCAGGAATGCCAGCCTGGACACTGACACTCACCAGCCCATCTCCCAAATCCCTGCGTTTCCCTCCCAGAATTTCAATCGAAGGCCCACACATTTCTAGTGGCATCAGAAAAACATGTTTAATTAAACTGCTTTGTTTGCACATGCCACAAGCTTTGTTCCAGCCTGATGCAGAACCATGTGATGTTTTTCTAATCATTTTTAGACTGAAATTATTTTTTTTTCCCTCCCTAAACAATTACAACCACCCCCCCTGCAAACCCCACCGATTCTGCCCTCTCCTACCCTGCAAACAAACTCGTGTGAAGCAGGCACTTTTTCTGAAATGCTACTTCTGGGAGTCCCACTTGCCACCTGATGACACGTCTCAAGTCGCCTCACCAAGCCATTAGTGGACAACACAACCAAGGGCTCAGAAAAGTCCATCTGAGGTAGTAACACGTGCTGCTGAGACTGTTCTTCACTGAAAGGCTTCCAAAAGAATCTTTACTACCAGATATGAAACCCATGATGTCTCCACGGGCAAACGGAGGGGCTGGTCAGAGAGAAGACTTTCACCAAGCCCAAATTTAAAGCCACCAGAGCAGTGAAGGGACAGGTTCTACACCTAAACAGGGAACAGCTTTGAGGCCACTTTCAGCTACAGCTCTTATTTTTTCAAATTTCCCCAATGTTTTTCAAGTATTATTCAAATAAGCACAATCTCTATAGCTTTTAACTTTTCCACCACTTACTGCTGTATCGTACCCACCCTTCTGTAAGGGGCACAGAGCGATGCTGTGTGTGTTACTGATGTCACAGCACACGTGATATTAACTCCTGCTGCCTAAAGCCATCGGTGTCCCTGCAAAGGCCACCACAGCAGCGTGTTCGTGCCGATAAGTAACGCAGCTGGGAGGTACCAGGAGAGCTGGGTACGGGGGAACACAGCTGGGGCAGCCCTTGTCCTCCCGGGGGTCTGTGGGGACAGAGGAGCCCGAAGGCTGGGCAAGGCAAACAGCAAATTTAGCACAGAGTCACTAAAGTGACGTGGCCTCGGTTAAAACTTCAGTAACTGCATCCTGAGACCACCTGGTGAAGGAACATCGTGGTGAGGAGCCAGGCATCACCCCCTGTTACTGCAGGGAACGGGAAAACCATGACCCAGAAACTGCCTGGATTTGTGGGACACAAAGGTGCGGGACACCCCAGGCTTCCCTGGCCATTACAGGCTCAGAGCCACCAGGAGCAGATCTCCCGCGCCCCCCGCACAGCGTGGGCAGAAGCAGCTCGGAGTCCCCTTCTACCCTCCCTTGGAACTGGCTTCTACAAGCAAATTCCAACCCCCTAATAACGCACCCGGGAACAGGCGTTACTGACCCAGAGTGACTGAAACCCGCTGCTGGTTTCGAGCAGAAGTGTAACAAAACAGACCACGTCTTCAGGAGCAGGCACAGCGTTCACATTGCTAGCAGTAAGTTAATTAATTGCCCAGGGTTCTGATCCACACTTTTCTTTTGCTTGCTCACAAGTTTCAAACCACCAGCCCAGCCCCAAAAATGCTGACACTGCACAGTTAGGTGCGTGCCCACAGAAATCACTTGCTTTTTATCAACTTTCCCCATTAATTATGCTTGGATACCAATTAGATAAGTCTGAAAAACTACCAGCTGAAACCCTTGCGTTATGAGGATGAAAATCTGGGTGTCTGTGGAAGTTAAATCACGGTTGGGTTTGGGGTTTTTTTCCCCATTTTTATTTTGCACTTTCCCTAATTGACAATGCTATGTATGTTCACACACATCTTCACCCTGCAGACATGCAAGCCTTTCACGGAATGCTACGGGAGAGGTAGATGGAGGGTGCTGGGAGACAGCCCGGCAGAGAGCGGAGGGTGCATGCAGAGGGAGGGGGGACATGCACACCCGGCGTGGGGGCAGCACCGCAGCCGCGAGGTGTGAGGTTTGTTAGCGAGGAAACCAGCGCCTGTTGAATCTGTGTAGGATGCAGGAAAATCACGCTTGGGATGGCTGAGTCCCACCAGAGTCCTGTCGGACGGGACAGGAGCAGCGCTCAAAAACCAGCAGTTCTGTACCTGGGAACTGCTTTAGCGATGGCAAAGGCCACATCCCAGCGAGCCAGACACCAGCCTGGGGGGTTCAGACAGAGCCATTGCTGAAATTTGGAGTGATTTTCCCAGCAGAAACCACATACACGACTGAAATCAGGTATCAACATCCTCCCCCTGAAAACTGCTGTGACGTCGCTTTCAGTTGGAGAGGAAACCGAATTGTGAAGATTGCCTAAAGCTTATTTGTTCTCTCTGGGAAATTTTGGATGGGCTACAAATATTGAGGCTTTACACAAATTCAACAAGTAAACTCAGCGTGGATTTTATTACAATGGGATGGAGATAAGGCCCAAGCTCACCTTGGACGTCTTCTTCTCCACCATCACCATCCTCTTCCTCATTGTAAGCCAGCTCAGCCTGTTTGTCTGCCTCGTACTCACCCACGTTACCATCATCCCCATTATAATCTGCCAGTTTAGAACCCTGCTGCGGATCAACAGGGGATTCATTCTCATCAAAGAACCGGCCTGTGAAGTAGGCAAAGGAGTCAGTCAGAAGCAGAGAGGACAGAAACAGGAAGATTCCGCCCCAAAGCAGGCGCAGAGAGTCGGGCTCTGGAGCGGTTCAGTGGGAGGAGGAAGGGGTTGGGAGGGAAAGGGCTGGGGCAGGGGGGGGACAACAGGACTCGGGGGACACCTCGTGCCAGAGGGACGGACGTGGCCATTGAGCACCTGGGGCCTGTGAAATCAGACTGTCTAAGCTTCACTCTTTGGGGGAAAAGAGCCAGAGGAAGCACCAAACAAAAAGCTCCATCTTCGGTTACCTACAAACACCAATTAAAGCTTTCTTAAAGTGCTGAAGAGCACATGGAGGAAGGTTTTGTATCCCAACTTTCTTCTGAGGACTGGCATTTCTCCAGGCACACCAGAGCAATGTATTGCTGACTCAGCAGAGCGTGTACCACTGTCAGGGGTAAAGCTCTAGCAGAGACCTGCCCGGCATCTCTAAACAGGTATTTTTAACTACTTGATTACTTTGGCTTTTCACTCAGGTTTCCTACTAAGATTTAACAGTTTTCAAGATGTTCTGAACCCAGTATTTTTGTCTCCCAGCAAAGAATTAAGACTAGCTGCAGGTACTCGGACAATGCAGAGGAAACCCGAGGAGTTTCTCTGAAGGGAGCAGGGAGCTGGGCAGGCACGGAGCGGGGGATTAACGGTGGGGTGTCAAGTCGGGAGCTGGGCTGTAATGGGGTGCAGGGACATCTGCTCAAGTCCAGCGCAGCTCACGCTGCTCACCCATCACTTAGAGAATGCAACGTTGAGTCTGCAGGGGATACGGGTCTGGAGGGATTATGTATAAGTGAAAAAAATAGGATTAAAGTGCGATACAATCCTTAGGGACTGGGAACGCACTGAGAAAACCAGTCTGCCCAGGCAGGCGGCAGTTACTCGCAGCGGAGGCAATTAGAGAGAGGTAAAACTAGAGAACAGGATTTCAACAGTGGGATTAAAAAGGAGGTTGGGGTTACAGTGGACAGATGTAAAAATGAAATTATTTCTTAAAACAATGAGAACTGTGATGTGGCAGTATGGAAACATGAGGAGAGAACCAGTAACAGAGTGCTTCTCTGGGGGGAGGGAAAGCAGAGGAATCACATCTAGGGCAGCTCAAACAGACAGAAACAGAAGTTTCAGTTAATTTCATAAAATAAGCAAGAAGAAACTACGATCTGTTTAGAAATCAGAAGTTTAGTAGGTTATCCATTCTCTATTCATCTCTAGTTGAGTAATCCTTGCTATTATTGGTTGTATTTTTGGACACTGCATTCTATATAAAAAGCAGACAGAACTGTACAATTCACACATGTTAAATATAAATCAAGCTCTGGAAAGACAATTGAATGCACTCGACTTACAGAGAAAACCCAGCCTGTATGTATGCCAGAAATACTGTGACAAACAAGTACTGAATACATTTAAGGAGACAGAAGGAAAGGTTACAATATTAGGAAGAGGTGCTCAGAAACACGGCAAGGCCCCCGGGGCTCGTGTACAGCCCAGCCCTGGCAGCTGGATGCCAGCCCAGCTCCGGGATGCGGCTGCTCCTTCCCTGCGGGGGCTTCCCTCCCCTGGCCGTGCTCGTGGGTTAGCTCACAGAGGGAAGCCGGGCACACAAACCTCACCAGCTCGCTCTGGGCTGGGCGGTGCTGGCAGGAGCCAGGGGTACAAGGTGCCAGGAGCAGGTATTTCCCGCAGAGCACCAGGAGAAAACCAACACTCTGTGCACTCCCCAACGCTCTCACAGACACGTGTAACGGCCTGGGGGTGCTGAGACCTCAGGCTACACCAGAACAGGGGTCGCTGGCAGCTGGAGCCAGCAACGCACCCATCGCTTTCCGAGCCAGCCAGGATCTGGAATGCTGGCACACTGGGGGTCCCTCAGCTCACCCCAGACACCAGTCAGCATCCCTAACGCTGTGGGTCCCTAACCCACAGATTCTTTGAGGAGTATGTTGTCACAGAGCACAAAGGGTTAGTTAATTTCTCTCCCCTGAGTTCCTTCCAGCTTCCCATCACCTCTCTCTGACACCTGAAGCCAGAGGACGGCCCCACAAGCCCCAGGTAAAGCAGAGTCACTCACTCCATCCTACTATCCTATTTGCTGCTCCTGTCAACACAGCCCAGAAACAGACCTCACCACAAACACGTGTTAGTGACTGATGTCCACTGCCAACCGCATCCTTTCTGACTGAACCGCTCACTTGCCATTTGTCACTTACTCTGGGGGGTGACTCTTGGTCTCAATTGCAGACTATTTTTACATTTACAAACATTTCTCTGCTGAAAGCGCATCTCCCACAGTGTTCACCAGCCGGCACACAAAATCCCCAGCGGTGCCAAGCACCGGGTGCATCTCTGTGAACCTCACAGAACCTCACCTAAACTGTAGGTGATACCTCCACCCGGAATATTCTGTCCTCAAAGCTGTGCACCCACCAAACAGCAAGTCATTCCCGACAGGTCTCCAATCATCTGCCTACAACAAAGCCACATTCCTCCTTTTACTGCCCCTTCCCCACCCTGATGCCAAACTGTTGGAATTAGTTCTTTAAAAGCAAGTGGGCTAAGGTACAGCTGGTCAGTGCGCTCTGTGCTGTGCTCAGGAGTGTCTCCGCAGACACCGTAAGGAACTGGTTTCCATAGGACGTTCCCATGGGCAGACACCATAGAATGCTGGAGGGATAACACTCTCCCGGTGTCACAGCACCCGCCGTGAGGTGGAGGCACCTCAAACCCCCGGTTCGCAGACAGACGAGTGTGGATTTGAAGCTCTTCCCTGCCTGCCCACTCTGCCCCACCAGTGTTAATGCCACCCGACACCACAAATCCATGGTTTGCTCCTCCTGGGAGGCTTCTTCCTTCTCTTCCATGGAAGAGAAGGGTTAGGGAAAACTTCCTTAGGCAGAACAAACTTCTGGCCAATACATGGGTACCGCCACAAAGACCCCCTACACAAGGGCTGAATTCTTGCGATATTGTCCAAACCACCCTGTGTAAGTCAAGTAATAGTGTGAATGTGTCACCCAGTATCATGTGTGTATCAAAAGTCTTCACTTGGTCTATTTCATTGTGTAGCGATTTCCAAACCCATTTTAAATTCCTATAAGCAAATTATTTTTTTTTTAACTGACTGAACATATATATGAAAGATGAGACATCAGGGTGTATCTTTTCCCCAGTTACACATGACATTTCTTTTCAGGCTCACTCTCCAGAAGGCCACCCGCTGCAACGGCTCCTATTTCCCCAACGGGCACTTATTACAGCTAGAAAATGAAGTGATAACCTTAATATATCGAAGTATGAGATATTGGCCAACTTACTTTGCTTCATCTTCTGCAAGTCACTAACTCTGCTCTTTGGAATTTTTATATGGTCCGTTTCAATTTTGTTTTCTTTCTGGTTTTCCACATTTTCTTCAAAATTTAAGTGCTGGAGAGAATTTGGAGGGATCTGCTTTGCAATATCAGCGTTTCCATCATTGTCGCTGTGCAAACCTAGAGAGTGAGGAAGTGTGTTCAGTTTTTACGTGGTTCCAAAAGAAGGCTGTCGCAAAAGTTAATTCATCACATTTTAATATGGAATTAACCCTAAATTGTTACATTCTCAGCTGATTTTCTGTATGTACTTAAGTGCTTGCTGAAGCCTAGAACAATAACACGGTTATGTATTTTTTTTATCCCCCTGCTGATTCTGCTTTTCCAATCTATTCAGCATCATTTATAGTTTCAAGAGCTGTGGTGTGAGAAGGCTGCAGCAGGTCACAGAAATGATACTAAAAACACCAAGCAGAGTCATGGGGCTCCATCACCACGGAACAGAGAAACCCCTTTTCATTTTCTCATGTCCTAAACCCGCCCCACGTCTCCCTCCTGTGAGCTGTTCTCAGACACAGGGGGGCACTGAACAAGTGACCCTGGCTAATTAGCACCCCTAAGTAAAGGGGTTTAATTTCAATTACTCTCCTCCACCAGTGGAGAAATCTTGAAGCATTTCTCTTTGAAACTTCTAACTCTCAAATTTGGCTAAAGTTGGTCAAAAGGCTCAGAAATTATTGGCTGTGGGGGAACAAAAAGAGCTCACACAACCATCAAGCCCAGTGCCTCAGGAGGCCAGGCCGAAAACACGCTCAGTCTCAGGTCCTGCAGAAACTGATCCTTGGTTTTCTTTTTGTAGCCACATCAAACCTGACAAGGGGCTGCCCAGGTACATCTATCCTTCCTGATACAGCAGCAGATACTGAAGGGTAAGTTTCCCACAAAACGTTGACTTGTCAGATGCTCCTAAGAACTTACCTGGTGCCAGATTCGGGGCGTGGGGCTGTTCAGTTGGGAGATTGATAACAGGCTGATGAACGTCGCTTTTAGGAGCTGAAATAAGTGGCTTCTTTAAAGCTAAAATGAAACACATGGACAAAAAGCATGGACATGAAACAAACAGACACTATATACCAGGTCTTCCTCTAACAACCCTGTAAACTTTTTCTTGTTGTTTTTTTTTGTTTTTAAACCATAGAGGAAAATATAAAATACAAGATTTCTGGGTTAATAAATATTATAAGAAGCATTCAGTTTTGAAAATTCAAATTCAAAGCACAGTAAAAATTATCAGATTTCCACCCCACTTGAATTTTATTATCATAGACAGATTGTAAAACTTTGTATTCACTATGAAACACACAGGATTCAAACAGAATCAATATACCAAAAACCCAAACGTGAAAGTATTGAAGTATTTCTCCTAACCAGTGGGAGTATCTTCAGCCTTAGCAGCGTCGTTATCTTCTATCTCAGGCATGCCTGCATCTCCTCCTGCTTTGATTTTCTCTGTAAAACAAGAACAGGACATTCTGCCTTATTAACCTTGAACAGTGAATTTCTCTCTCGTGGAAGGCTCTAAGGCCAGAAGAAAAGTCCTTTATCCACAGGACACGTCCCATATTGATAATGTAACTACAACTCATATGTTGTCCTGTCAAAGCCACTGAAGACCCTTTGAAGCAGCACTCGCAAGGTTGGTGCAACCTCCAGAAGAGGATGGGAGAGGGCTGTGCAGCTCTCGGTAGTCAAGTAAGCAGAGCTCGTTGCCAGAGCTCGCCAGAACAGATACTGGACTCGTACAAGAAGGTGCTGATTCAGCAACAAAGGGAACCCATTTGCCTTTCAGAGAGGCTACAGGGAGGAAGACTGCAAGAGTCACTCGCCAAAAGCCTCCCGTGCAGCTCCTGGTAGCCAAAGGTCCCCACGGTTCTGCTGCTGTCCCCAGCTGGAGGCTTCTCCTCACCTCCAGGCACCACCTCTGTGCAGCCCCCGACTCTCCAACAGCCCCCAGACTCCTTACGGGAGTGGAGAGGCAACCCCCAGTTCCCAACTGGCCACACAAGGAAGGAGATGCCAAACAAACCAACAAAGTGAACCCAAAACTGTGCAAGAAACTACTTTTATAACAGGACCCAGAGAAAGGACATGCCCATTTCTGGACACCTGTAAATTCTACCTTGGTACAATCACACGCAGCTAGTAAGTTATCTGAGCCACACAATTCACTGTTCTACTTCAGAGAAAGGCACGATTCCAGATGATGGCAAAGGATACAACACAACTGGCCCATCATCTATCAGAAATGACAAAAAAAAAAAAAAAAAAAAAAGAAATACCTTTCCCATTTACAGCATGGTCTGAGGGCTGCTCATTCTTTACTGCGTTTTTATCTTCTGCCTCTGGAACTGTCTTGGATATTGCCTGGTCATCATTGTTGGGACTTACTTCAGTGTCTTTACTGGACTGAATTTTTTGCATGGCCTGTTAGAACAAATTATAAAGAACCAATATTAAGCACATCCCTGAAAATTACAACACAAACCCCCTCCAATTCAAGATTACTTTGGGTAAGCAGAGTCACATTTATGAATTAGATGATCAGCAAAGCAAACAGCAGCAGGATCCCTCTCTACACAAACCTGAGCGCTGGGGGCAGGAGATGGGGGTACGGACACTGCACAGAGATGTAACACACAGCAGGGCTGGGTGATACTTACATTGGTGTTTGGAGCTCTTAAGTGTAACCCAAACAGGTTACGGCACCACTGGCCTTAAACCTCAGGTCAGAGACCTTGAAACAATTCTAGTTATTAAGAAAAATCTGACTGAAATCTGCTTCAAGTCTGCCTTATTATTTGAAATGTTTGTAAACAGACAAAGTAAGAAAATGAAATTTTAAGAAGAACAGGTTATTTCATCTGTTTGCAGGAAAGAGGCCCATATTCTCCTGGCAGCTTGTACCTTTTAATTACACCCCTGATACCATTCCAATGCCATTGTTATTTGCATCACATTAACACCTCGAGGCCTCAGAGATCAGGTTCCCTTTTGCACAAACATCTGTAAGGCTGTAAGAGCCCAGACCCTACCCCGGAGAGCTACAAAGTAATAGCCATTTCAGAGAGAAGAAACCCAGCTCCTGGGCAGTGATGTCAGGCAGGAAGGCCACGGGAGAGCAGAGAATCCAGCCTGCTCTTCAAGGCTCATTCACCCACGGAGCCAAACAGCCAGATGTTCTTACACTAACACCCATTTAGGGCTGCTCGGGAAGGTATTTAACAAAAAGTTAGGGGAGGAACAGCCAGGGCCTCCATGTAGCTGAATTTCAGAGCCGAACAAACAGCAGAATTCAGGCTCTTTAATTCAACACAGAAACTTTGCTGCGTGTTACCTTTTGTTCCCGCATAATTTGGTCCATTAATTTCTTCATGTTTTCTTCATGTTGCAGTCTCATTTCCTTGATCTGTTGCCCACACTGCAGGCTTGATTAGAAACACATTGTTAGTTACAATTAATTGTATCTGTTGTATCTGCTCTCCCATAAATAAAATAAGGGGGAAGAAAAACAACGAAGTGGCACAAAAAGCCAAACCTGAGCTATAGCTAGAATAGTCTGTCCAAAAAGCCTTGTCCTGGAACGTGTCTGGAGTGCAAATGGACTGAATACAGAAAGAAAGCACAACTGGAAAAAATAGGGACAGAGCAGAAAAACAGTAAAATAAACAGAATGGCCTTGAACATATTTCCTTCAAAACCTGGAAAGCCACCGAAAAGTCAAGCTTTGCACTTCACGTGCCATCGGTACATATTAATTCTGCCGGGAAAACGTGTCCCCCACAGCTGTCACCACAGGAGAGGCACAACTGCCGCTACCGGGTATTGCCACCAACTCAAATAACAGGATCCCAGTGACACAGCTCAGTGTCCCACCTTATCCAACGAGCCCCAGCGAGATCAATCCAATTCCACAAAATTCCCGTATCACACAAACCCACAGACACTCGACAGAGTAAAGAGTATTGGTTTGTATGGGAAAGCTTCAAACGTTTTCTCAAGCGTTAACCCCCCTCATTCCACACCACTTCAGAAACAGTTTTCTCTTTGCGTCTCCATCAGAAACTTCAGAGGCTGAGATCTAAAATCTCAACATTTACAATGGTTTCAACCTCAGCTGAAAAATAAAGTACACATAGAAAGACAGCAATTAACAAGCCTGACGGCTTACAGAACTGTGCTGATTAAACTCTTCCAAGTATTTATTAACCAAGATCTTCACATTATAAAAAGTGCGTTGGCTTAAAATGGTCCAATGCTGAACAATTCCAGGAAGCCAGATTTTTCTTAGATCGTATCTCAGTTTGGGGAGAGGAGAACACCACAAAAATCCAGAATTGTAAAACCCACCGACGGCTAAGCCAGAGTCACATCACAGGGAGTCCCCTGGAGCCTGAGGGTTAGCAGGAGTGGGGCTGCTGAGGACATACCTGTCATACTCCAGTCTCCGTGCGAGGTAAGTGTTGTTCTTCTTGTACTCATGGAGCTGATCTTCCTGGCGAATGAATTCCTGCCGTAGCTCTGCTAGTTGTTCTACACCAAAAAGCAACATGAACATAGAAATATAAGATAAAACACCCCATGGCCGATACCACTTGCAATATTTCTATATCAGTTAAAAATTTGGTCACGTTTTATGTTTTTTTCTTCTAGATACTTTAAAGATTCTTAAACTAAGTCGAAAAGGTGCCAATTTACTCACGTATGCCAGTTGTCACCTATGAATTTTAGAACGATTCTTCTGATACTGTGTCAAACCCTTAACTTTTTCTTTACATTTTCGTTCAGAAGAATTACACGATGCTGTCTCACCTGCTGGAAACCCCCTTAAATCCCTGAATGATTCTGTTATCCTGAGTAACACAAAACTACTACTATTACTTTAGGCTCAGTGTTCAAATATTCTATTTCTGCAATAAATGTACAAAAGAAGGTATCATCACACTATCCATAAAACCAATACATATTCCTGTCTTCACAAGTAATTGCTCCAGAAGGTTTTCTGCCTGCTCCTTGGGCTACAAATAATTGTTAGGTTTCTATTAATTTAAGCTGCAACACCCAGATACAGGCAAAAATGCCAAGTGTGTTGTCTGCATGTTCCCATTTCGGCATTAGCTGTTCCAAGTGGCTCTGAAACCCACACAGCAGGACGGTAATCATGTCTGTACATATCAGCCCTAAAAAGATGTTTGCTGGACCTTTTCTAACCCTGTAGAAGTATCACAACATCGCTCACCCAAACCGTACCAAATTGCGTATTTGGCCATGAAAATGTTTCTAATGCCTTGGAAGTGGCAGTGCCAGAAGAAGGGTTCCTTCTGCAGAGAGCAGAGCAGAGGCTCCAAGCGCCAACCCCGCTCTTACCCAGACTAAGCCATAAACAAAGACAATGACATTCCACATCGGGCCGTGTTCCAGCATCCCTTCATCTCTCATTTCAAACACATTCTGCAGCGCTCGGGCAGTTGAAAACCACACAACTTCACAGTCTGCCAGAGCACCTTCTGGCCCCGAATTCCTTACCCTTTAAGCGATGGATGTCTGCCATTTGATACGATACGTTGTTCTGCAGCTTGATCTGAAAGGAGGAGAAGTTGTATAAATACAGAGGATTGGGAGGTGTGAGGGGGAACACTGGGTGCATTTGTTTTCGGTGTAGAGACAGTGTATGTAAAGGATTATCAGAATGACGCACATAAAGTTCCTGTAAATACAGGAAATGTATATTTAGTTACCGCCGTGATATCACCAACCTAAACACTACCTTTAGGCTTTCCTAACAAAGACTTACATTTATTTCCAGAACATATTTCTATCAAAAAAGTAGATTCTGTCAGGACTAAAATAAACACGCTGCATTGTGATACTGCAGGAGGAGACAGGGCATCTCCAATGTCAAAGCCTAAGTGTATGAAAATAAATACCCAGCATCGTCAGCTAAAACAATTTTTACCTAATGTATATTTCAAGTAAATTTTTTATGTGATGCTACCTAATAGTCATAATACATTTTATTTTTAAGGGAATCCGACACCAGCTTCTTTCCACAACAGCTTCTAATTTGGTATTTTTAGTAAGGAAAAAAACAGCAGTTACAATAAAGAAGAACTGCATGTACACAAAGTCACTAAGGAAAGATGCTTTGTCTTGTTCTTACATAAAGACATATGTAAATAGCAGAAATGAAGAGAAAGATGCACATGGAGAGGATACTGAGAAAGGGTGAGAAAATCCACAACCGTCACCAGGCAACACCGATGCTGTAATTATTTCTGTTGTAGCTTCATGATGGATACAGAGGGTCACTAGAAAGGGCACTGACAGAGGGCTGTGACTCGTGGCTCCCAAGGTCTGCATTGCCCTGGGAACACCAAGGACACCAGCAAACCTCTGCCACGGGGGCAACACAGGGGCTGGCTCAGTCCCCACACGGCCACTGGAGCTCAGTGCCCGAGTCAGGACCTACATCCTCTGTCAAAACAAACACAAAGGACATATGCCCTCATGTTAAGACTTCCTCCACCCACCTCTACCTTCCCTTTTTTCCAATTATTCATTTCTTTAGAGATGTTTCACGTCATGTTGTTGTTTGTAAAAGGCTCTCAGCCTCTGGACTGTGACTCAATGTGTCCCATATGGGTTGAGACAGGCTTTTCTAACTTTAGGAAGCACGGCCACGGGAGAACTGCTGAAATGGTGATTTTTCTGCGGAACAGCGTGTACACGGGGGCACGCATCCAACTGCTCTGCTCACATCCCGGAGTGCTCCTGGAGAGTGCGCTCTGTGCCAGGCGGCAGTTTCCCAGCTCATCCCCAGCAGCAACGGAGACACGGGCAGCGCTGGCACCAAACCCCGTCCTGGCCAGGGCCACCAGCCAAGAGGGTTTCTGCAGGAACACCCAGCCAGCCACTTCCCAAGGCTTTTCCCAAAAAAAGCCAGAGTGGCAGATGATGCAATCTTTTGGGAACCTGAGATCACTGTCCACATTGCTCTGAAATAGGATATAAAACAAAGATACAAAGCACCCAACAGGGACTCTTGAGGAGCAGGTTAGAGGCAGGCATTTGTGAAGGGGTTCCAAGTGTTCTCTGCCCACCAAAGAGGTTTAAGGCAGCCTGTCACAGGGTGCCCAAAGAACAATACTCAGGCAAATGAAAGCCTGGGCTGGACTTGCCCTGCTTTATCTCAAAAGCCCGAGTAACCCCTGCAGTGGGGACTTGCACAGAAGCACAAAACAAAAGTCATCACCGAGACTTTCTACTCAACCAGGTGCCCAACCCATCAGCTCCCCATCGACAGACACCAGGGAACAGGCAAAAAAGTGATTTGTTGAGTGTTAATGAAAAGGTATCTTTCCCTATTTTACAAAGCCACTGACAATAATGACCACATTTTTCCTGTCTTTCACTCTTAACACGGTTCTTTCTCAGAACCCACTAAGTCTACTACCAAAGGGGATCTTGGAAAGTAGCGGGTTCTGTTTTCAAACCTTCAGCCATCAGAATTCTGAACCCATAAAGCCTTCCTGCTGGCTTCTGCTCACCCTGTAACACATCCCACTGGTGAGGGCTGCCTGGCTCTTACTGGGAGCTGGAGTTGAAGACAGCATCAGTTTTATCACACAATCTTTCATTTTGGCAATTTTGAGTTTCAGAGAAAAGTGACAGAATGTATAACCAAAACAGCTCAGCTGACAGCAAATGTCCCTCATCTGAAGGATAGAAAGAGATGAAGCTTTTTTATGATTCATGGGATCTGTTCCACCTACACATGCGAAAAACCACACTCCACAAACCATGGCGCGGGTCCAGTTCTTTCTGGGCTGTGTCCTCCTTGAGCCCAGACTTATTTGTACTGTTCCTGTTCCCCACTGGCTTCTCAAATCTTTCCCAAAGCAGCTGGGATGGATAAAAGAAATTCTCTGTAACCCAACAAGCTGTGCCCAGGAAATAAACATCAAAAATCCCGTGCCTGCAGGAGCTATGTTCATGCAAGGCAGCCTTGCAGCGCTGACTGAATTGTGGCAGGTCTTGTCATACAACACAAGGCAGTGTAAGGCAAAGAGCTATAAATGCTGGAGCTTATCTCTGTGGCAGGACAGCACACAGGTGGGACTGCTTCCCGATGAAATAAGCGGTAAATTGTAAACATCCATTTCCCCGTGAGTCATTGCTTTATTGAGTGACAACACCCTCTGAAGAGCCCGTGGATCACCCTGAGCCGGTGTCCGTGCTCCTCTGTGCCGCTTCCCAGCGCGGGCACTCCCAGCGCTTCGCTGGGCACGTGTGGGAACAGCACTGGGAAGGGATTAACGGTCTGTTTGCACACAGGTCTGTGTGCCACAATCCCATGACTTCCTACTGCTGTCTACCACCTTCTCCAAATAGGCAGAGCTGTCAGCAAACAGCCAGCACAGTGTTGGAGATGGCATTGTGATCAGGAACAGGCAGCAAGACTGGAAGATGCTCTCAACATCAGTGCTGTAAAGCTGCAGCTTTGCAAACTGGGGAGCTATCAGGGAGTCTGGGCAACAAAGAACATACCCAGCTGCTCCCAGGCATGGTTTACCAAACGGTTGCACCCTAGGAAGCCCCATTTCTAGGCATCAGCTTAAGGCAAGGCCATATCATGCCCCTGGCATGGCCGGCAATGGCTCTGGAGCGAGAGAGGCACATTCCGAGAGCTGCAATAGTGCACCCAGAGCCACCAGCCCCGACACGCTGGACAGCTGCCATCTGGGCACTCTCCACCACAAACGCCTGCCATTCAATCATTTTAGTGTGCTTATTGCAAAGGGACCTGTAGAGCTATGAAAAAAACCATCAGCATCATAGAATTCAGCATGAAATACTCAGGAAATTAGTGCTGACGCTGCATGTATCACCTCCCCAGCGCTGGGCAACCACCACCCCCCGGCCACCTCCCAGAAGGTGGTCCAAGGAGAACTCCTCTGGTTTGTCCCAAGGTCCAGCAGACCCTCATGAGCTCATCAAGATGAGCACAGGGTCACAGGAGGAGAGAATTTCCAAAATTCCTAAGAACTCATGGGTTTGGGTTTTGTGTTTTTTTTTTTTTAAACACAAGACACCAGGTCATGCTCCTACACTTGTTCCTCGGAGCACACAATATCGTGGTGGGACGAGGGTCTGGGCTCCACTGCAGATATCACCGAGCCCAGAGGAAGCTGCTGGCAGAAATTCAAGTCGCCTCAGCACCGGGGAAACACACACTTGATTTACACCACCACAAGGCAAAGAGCCCCTTACGAGGACAAAGGAGCATAAAGCAGAACTGACACCACGACAACCTCTGGAGCGGCACCTTTCAAACGAGCTTTTTATGAAACAAGCCCGGATCTGCTGAGATTGCTGGATCCCAGGAATTACCAGGGTTGGTGTTCTATTACAGCTCCTGCGTGGCACAAATGGAGCAAGATCATTGGTAAAAAGCAGTTTGTTCAAAGAACATCGTTGCCAAATTCCATTTTGAGAGGGAAAAATATTATCAGTCAAGCCTTTTTCGGTCTGATAGAAAAATGCCTTTATGCCTACTACTCACTATTTTTTTTTTTAAACAGATCTTTACCCTCTAAAACAGAGCTTTATTCTCTACTCTCTAAAGTACGGTCACTTAAAGGTTTTTTTTTAAGAAAAAAGTAGGATTGTTGCCACTGAGAACATGACAGTAGCTCACATGGGAGGAGAGGAGAAAGGGACAGTGAGTGGTTATTGCTAAAACATTCTGCTATTCTTGCCTGCTAAGGCACACAGAACATTTTCAGCACAAGAAGAGAGGATATTCAAAAGCTACCAGCTCACATGACCTTAAATGGCAGCTTCTGGAACAAAGGAGGACGATACTGAGCACACACTGCAGTACGCATCCAATTAACGATAACATTAATTTGAGAGGCTTACTACCCCCGTTTTCCCTGCTCTGCCCTGTGAGACACCAGGATCCGAGAGCATCCAGAGCCCGGCAGAGCTGTGGAGAACAGCTAATGGTCAGCACCAGCTGCAGCTCAACGGCACCCACGTTTGTGTCCTGAGCACCAAAGGGGGCTCTGGCTTCCAGGAACCCTGGTGAGACACCCTGCCTGAGCACTTGCGTTCTCTCTCCTGGTATCCTAGAGTAAAACATCACGGATTTCCAAAAAAATACAAATTTCTTGTATTAAAAGCAAGCCTTGCCATGCAACCCAGTAACTGACAGCACCAGTGGAGTCTTACACCTGGAAATCAGTTACAATAACGCATGAAACAAGTTCAGTGCACTAGGAACACAGGCTAAACAACGGGAACACAGAATCAACCTCACCTCCCTACAGAACAGCCACGCTGCGAACACCCGTGGGTGTTACCTCCCCTTAGTACCCCCAGGCACCCCTCCAGCAGCACACAGGCACCTTCAGTACAGTTATCAGCCTCCAGCAGACTCCCTTCCCTAATTCCAGCCCTGAACGCCTGTTATTTCACTGTCCCAACACCCTGAGACAGGACGATCCAGCCCGGTGCTACGACTTACCACCTCCTGGTTTTTCAAGCTCCCACCACCCTTGGATGCTTGCTATTAGTGAGGAGGGCAATGGGCAAATAAAATTATTTGCCCTCTATTTGTATATAAAAGTTCAATAAAAAAAAAAAAACACAAAACAACCCACCAAAGCAAAACAAAACAAAAACCTCAACAGCTTAGAAATCTACGAGTTTTCTGTCTTGTACACATTTGTTAAAACCTAACTGCTTTGAGTTCAGCTTCTCTTACTCATCAGACTTAACTGTCTTCAGACCAGTACAGAATATTTACTCGTAAATCAAATTAGATTTTATAGTAGCATAATATTTTTAACCACAACAGTGTTAGTTGCACTTATTTCCAGTGGAGAGCACCAGTACCCACCATTACATACCTAATAAGGTTTTTTATCCCAATCTCAGAAAAAACTAAGAAATTAAAAAATCATGTTTGCTGAACACACAAATGGCTTCAGCTAGAAATGAAACATAACTTTAACACAAACTAAATCAATTTGAAGGAAGCTGTAATTCTATAATGAGACAGGTACACATTCAGTTTTTCTGTGACAATTAATGCATGCTCTTATTCTGCTCATCAAATATGTGATACGAAAGGGCCAGAAAAACAAACTCAGCCAGTAATAAGCTTAAGTGTGATATTTCCATAAACCCTACTGTGCCAAACAGTGTTCAATTAGCAGAATTATGAGCTGCATGCAAATAAGAGTACACGCCACCACACACCACCGAGTAAAAGAACTTGTCTGCTTAACTCCTTTGTGAGGAGCTGCCCGTGATGAGGATGATGAAAGAGGAACAGTAAAAGTTGATGCATTCGCTCATTTTTCCCTCCCACAACAAAAGCAATCCCCAGGCCACCTCCACATCAAAGGGCAAGCTGAATTTTCTATTAGCTTGTCTCTTCCCAGCTGATGAAAATGATAACTCATGTCTGCAGCAAGAACTATTTGTTTTGGGTTTTTTTCAGGAATATTCTGGCCACGTAAGCCCCAGCCCGTGCTGTGCAGGGCACTGCGAGACCAGCCCCGGGGCGCTGCACCCCAGCCTTAGACCTGTTCCATTTCCCTTCAGGCCGAGCCAGCTGCGGGTTTAAGGCTGTGCACAGCTTTTTGCCTGATCACAAAAGATCAAATAAGCTCAGCAGAGGAAAAAAGCTGAAAAAAATTAAAAATAATTAAAAATAGCCGTCGGAAAACGGTGAGCTCTCAGCGTTTCCCTGTCAGCAGACACTGCCCTTGCCGGACGTTCGCAGCCCTTTCCTGGGGTGCCCGCAGAGCCCGGCCCTGCTGCTGCGGCCCCGCAGCACCGCAGCTCCAGACACCGGCGCCTCCGGGGCTTATTCCACCAGCAGGGCGGGCTGCAGACGCCGCGGGGCCACCGGCCACGGCCGGGCGGGAGCCACGGCCGCCCCCCGGGCAGAGCCGCCCCGCGGGACACCGGGGACCCCCCCACCGAGCCCGGGTCCGGCTGTCCCCTCCGCTTTACCTTGCTGTCCTCGCACTTCTTCACCTGGCCGTCCCGGGCCTGCAGCTGGCTGCTTAGCTGGCTGTAGTCGGCCTCCTTCTGCTCCAGCTGCTTCTTGTGGGAGTCCACCTTGCCCATCAGGTCCGAGTTCCTCTTCTCCAGGCGGCCCCGGGCCACCTCGGTGCGCTTGGCCTGGCTCTGCAGCTCGGCCAGCTCCTCCTGCAGCAGGGCCTGGCGGGACGAGGCGTTCCAGCAGTTGAAGGCGAGGATGGCGATCACCACCAGCAGCGCCACGAAGACGAGGGAAGGCAGACGGCCGCCCCTCCGGTTGGCCCCGAAGCCCACCATGGGGGAGGCTTCACCCGCTCACCGCCTCCGCCCGCGCCTGAGAGGGGAGAAGGGGGGGGAGGAAAGGCTGCTCAGGGCGCCTGGCTGTCCTGGGGGGCCGGGCACATCCCCGGCGGCGGCGAGTCCTGAGGGAGAGGAGAGCGGGGTGCCCGGGGAGGAGCGGGCCGAGGGGAGGCCGGGCGGGGGCCGGGCTGTGCCCGCGCTGCCGTAGCCGCCCCGCGGGGAGGGACAGGCCGCACCGCCCACCTCGCCGGCCGGCAGCGGGCCCGGCCGCCCCGCCCCTTCCGCTCCCGCCTCTCGCGAGACCTGCGCGGGGAGCTCTCGCGAGATCTCAGCCTCCAGCCGCCCGCGGGGCGCCATTTTCTGCGCCGCCCCGGGGAACGGCGGAGCGCGGGCGGGTCGGTGCCTGGGGGGGGCGGGTTCGCACCGCCGGTGACACACACAGGCTTACAGATCCGCCCCCCCCGGTGGCACCGTGTCAGAAATACACGGGTTAAGCATCGATTCTTAATCGGGTTGTCCCACCAGCCATTAATCTCTTGTGGCTGTGGCACATGGGCCTCACGGGGGTTAGAGCTGGGCGGCAGCAGGTGGGCAGGCTGGGCCGGGGGTGGGATCCCAGCAGCAGGGCCCAGGCGACCCCCTCTGTTTCATGGCCATGGGTGATACAAACCCTTCCTCCAGCTGGGAAAATAACGTTGAGACGATGTGAGAGAAACAGGGATCAGTTTTCCTCCTAAAAGGAGGAAAAAGAACAACATTTAAGGTATGAAGTATAAAATACATTCCTGAGGTATAGAGCATATATTCATCCCTTTCTCTTTTTGACCTGATTCTATACCATACTTGCATCCCAATATTTGCATTTTGGCACTTTTAATTGCTGCTGTGCTAGTAGCCAGTTAATTTGCCAATCTGCTTTCTGCAGATGGCGATGTAGATTCACATTCTAAATCTGGTCTTCTACTTGGTTGTGCAGATGGGCAGTGACGGGTTTGAGTGCGCTGTTAAGCTTGTTCTCTCTGGATGCCCTTACTCTGTGCAAACCTGAGTGCTGGGATAAAGGAAATGTTTGTTTAAATAATGTAAATACAATATAAACATAACAGATGTGAGCTCAGAACTACACCTGGATTTCCCACATGTTAATTTCTTACCAGCCTGTAAAAGCCTGCTTGGGAATCGCCCTTAACGCTTAGAGGGGTTTCCCCCTCTCCTGTTTCAGCTCGGTTGCTGGCAGTAAAGTCCCGGTCCCACCAGGGAGCTGTGTCTGCCGGGGAAAGGACCGGCCTCTGCAGGTTTTCAGTGGTTGCCTTCGTGTATCTGGGAGGTGAGGCAACACCAGGCAGTTTGCTTTTTCTGATTAATTTCCCATTTAATTCCAGACACATTCCAGCCTCCATGATCGAGTCCTAGTCCACTTTTCCTGGTTGGAAAGGCTGCATTCCTGCTCCCTCTTCCCGAGCATCTGACTGTAATCTTAAAGCGTGTGTTGGAACCACCTATCTCAACATCTTCAGCTCAACCTCTGACCAGGATCCTGGCTGGTCCTTCACAACAGTTTGTCTTGGCTTCTTTGGGTCTTGACCTCATCACTGTGAGCCATCCTCTGGTGGACACTGCACAGTTGTCACTGTGACACACAGTGCAAGCTCAAGAACTAAGTTTCAAACACAGTACTTATCTTGGAGAAAATAAAGGACACAAAGAAAATTTGCGATTGTATCAAAACCTTACATGCTTCCAGATCTTTCTATTGAAGAACTGCTCTGTAAGAGTAGCCATAAGGTATTCAGATTTAGCATCCTTGTAGAAATAAAGGTATCAAAATTTGCAATAGTAATGTTTAACTTTGGAAAGGGGAGCTATGCGCAACAAGGAGGTTTGTCGAAAGAAAATTGTTTAAGGGTTTGTAATGTAGAGATTGCTTCAGGACAGAATATTAGAAACTCGGCCCGGGGCAGGTCACTTACCAAAACGCTCTGGAATATCTCAGAAATGACAGTGGAGTTTAACAGAGCTGGAGAGGCTATTTGATGTTAAAAGCCATCTTTCTAAGAAACAGAAGTTGTGTCTGACCAAAGAAACTAGAAACGGCAATCTGTAGAGTTAGGAGTAGAACTGCTTTGTGGCAGCCACAACAACCTCAGAGAGAAGCTTCCTGAAGCCCTACAAAAACATTCATGTTAATTAAAATTGAGACCTGATCCCCTGCCACCTTACCAGCTCCAGCAAAAGGGTGAAAAGGACTGAGCAAGGAGAAATATGGCTGTGGCAGAAAAGACGCTGCATTTCTGTTCACTGCTGAAGATTCTTCTCAGAGCGGAACCTTTTCTTGGGGTGGGTCTGTGTCGGAGGAACTGGAGATGCCAGTGGAGTTAAAGTTTTGAAGTGACTGACGAGATATTCAGGACCAGAACAGAAAATTTTAAAGGAACTCGGATTTGACACTGCTTGGCTGCCAGGAGTCGTTCCACCTGGGTGGCCAGGACACTGCTCTCGCTGACCTCCTCCAGGAGGCACCTCAAGAACTACAAAGGAGAAGCCTGACCAGGTGGGTTGACGCAAGCTTCGGGCTCATCACCAGACGGTGTACCTGGAGAGAGCCAGCGCTGCTCTTCTGAAGGAGGGTCAGTTCTCCAGGTATTATTGGAGATTTTTGAAGGAGTCAAAAAGCAAATGCATGTGGATGATTTGATCATCACCATACTTTTCAATTTTTAAGTACGTTTTCCCGAGGTCCCTTGCCAAAGGTTCTTGTACTATTAAGCTATAAAGTGAGAGAAGTTTGCTCATGGATTAACAATTAGATAAAATTTAGGAAGAACGGAGTAAATAACTTGTTTGCTAGTGTCAGTTTGTGACCCGTCTTTTTCCATGTATTCATAAGTGATCAGAGGAAAAAAATAATAGCAAAGCGATGTAATTTGTGGGAGTTATATGTCATTTTCATGATAACGAGAAGTGAAGCTGACTAGAAAGGGTTGCTGAATTTCATGACACTGGGTAACTGAGTAAATAGAACAGCAGAGGAATTCCATTTCGATAAATGTCAAATAATGCATAGAGGAGAAAGAAAATGATTGCAATGCCACATACGCAGAGGGCTCTTAGCTCCCTCTGATAACGTCTCCTTTATCAAGTTTTTAACACTGGGTGTTAAAAAGGAGGGCAGGGAAAGGGAAGTAAATCCTGGGAACTGGCAACATATAAATTAAGAGTAAAATGGAAGGTACTGTCAGTGTATGAATTTTCACTGCTCTTCTGCATCGTGAACACGGTGGTTCCAATCTCAAGGTTATGAAAAGGTTACGAAACGAGGAGTGATCAAAGGTGTTGAATGGCTTTTGTTTGAGGAGATGGCAGGGGAGTTTGTAAAGGAGGAGAGGGAGGAGGACTGTGATAATGATACTTAAAATGATGAATGTTAGAAGAAGATGAATAGGAAAGATAACGTGGTGTTTCCTTTGCCAGTACAACTAGCAGGCACTGGGCAGAATTACTGGGCAGCAGGATTAAAGAGAAGGACATGCTTTTTCCACACGCTGCACAATTTAATTGTGCATCACCACCACTGCATTGTGAAGGTCATAAATACGAATGAATTTAAAAAGCTGTTACGTAAATCAGTAGAGGAGCAGTTCCTCAAGGGCTGCTAAACACAGGGCTGAGATTCAAACTGCTCTAACCTAAACCACTCAGAGGGCACACGAGGCAAAGGGTCACCGTGTCCTTGGCTCCTAAGCATTTGCACGGAGGGACCATCCCCGTGACATTGTGTGGCCTTTCCTACAGGAACGCATTTCTGGGGACTGAGAGCCAACGCACGGAGTGATGCAAAAGCGCCCCTGGGACGTGGTCCTCTTGGGGATAAATGAGGTGTTCCGGGGAGTGTAGAGCCTGGAAGAAACAGCAAAGCATAAAGAACATCGGCGATGACTGACAGATGGTGTAACGAGGTGCGGAAGCACGCTGTCCTTGCTGGTGCTGCTGCAGTGGGAAGCGTGGTTCTTGGTAAATGCTGCAGCAATCAAAAAATACCAGTTTGGAACAGCTTTTCTGTGCCAGGCTGTGAAGCCTGGAGGGCAGAGGGGAACTGCAGAGGGAAGGTGCGCTCACTTAAGATTCAGAACTTACCCTGGAATCTCTTTAGACAAGGGTTGATGTTTGCTGAGGTTCTGCAGACCTATTGTCTGATGATGATATATTAATATATACAAGTGTTATTTAAAAAATGAATAGCAATATAATAGCAAACTCTTACGGCATACTTGTTAAGATAATCAAGAAAAAGTAATGCAGCCAGTATTTATGGATTTTTTTATAAGTCACGGAGAAGAAAAATGAACTAATTGAATTAATTTTTTGTTAGCATTATTAGGGTGTTATAAAAGTGTGGAAAGACTTGATAATATAACATTTTTGTTGTTCTGGAAGGTGTTAACATTTTCCAGGGAAGAGTGCTTAGAACCGAGTGGTCACAGTAGAGCAGTATAAGCTGCAGCACGTGAGCCCTTGTAAAGGAAGAAATCATTCAAAGCGACCTCCTAAGCTAAGGAGCTGCGGGTTTGATCTGTGCACTGGAACTGCCCACAACGTGTTCCTGCCTCCCCTGTGTTCCCTAATCAAGGCCTGAATGCGAATAGCCTGAAAAAATGCATCCTCTCTCCTGGTCTATTAATCAATACTGTGGTGAGCTAAAAACATTTAAAAGCACTTTGGCTTTAGAAGTCTGTGTTAGTAAAGGGATCGTGTGCTGGAAAAATGCAGACGGTGGTAAAAAGGGCAACTGAGAAATCAAATGCTGTGGATGCTCTCAGACGAGACAGGTTGAGGGGGAAAACACACTTCAGTAGTTCCTGGTATGGATCTAGGGCGTACCTCGTGATGCACGGATACGCAGTGAGGTTCCTAAAGGCTTCAGGAATATGCACACTGACTTCCAAGTACCTGCAGCTCCCCGGGCTGTTGCCTGGCCCAGCCTCTGCCCCCCGCACAGAGAGCTCCCCGCAGCCCAGGCACACACCTTCTCTTGGCTTGGCTTCCCTCAGCAGGGTGGTTTTGCTGATGAAATGCGTAATAATGTTTGATTTTCTTTTCCCCTTCAGGCATTTTACTTTGCAAAGGGATTGCTGATTATTTATTTCCCCCTTTTTTCTCTTGTACTGTGAAGTTGGAAATTTTAAGAGCCCCACATAAGGTATTTTTAGAACGAGTGTGCTGTACTGTTATTGCGGTGACATTTTTATCATTTAAACCAACAAAAAAGTCTGAGTTGTTGTTCTAGTCAGGTATTTTGATCCCCTCAGAGTCTGAAGCAGGATTTTAAATGAAAGATAAGCTTAGATATATATGTTTATTTTTTGTGCAGGATCTAACTCAAAGCTAAGAGAAAAGGCACTGTATAATAAAGGCACTAGTTGGACGTGCAGGAAGAACTGTCAGAAAGACGGGCTTAGATTAGAGTTCAGGCAGAAGGAACCAGGTGCTGATAGAAAAAAAAAAAATCAAAAAAAGCTGTGTGTGAGAGCAGCAGTGATTGAGGAGCAGGTGTCCAGGGGGCAGCAAAAGGAGGTTGAGTTGTGGCAGCCCTTGCGGGGTTTCGCAGAGCAGGGCGGCAGGAGGAGGATGATGCTGGGGAAGTGTTGGAGCCTCCCCTCAGGGCCACCTCCGTGGGTTTGGCATTTGTTTCCATCGGCTCTGGCTGCAGTGTGTCAGGTGCAGCCACAGCCAGAGGTCTAGAGCTGTATCCATTTGCTTGAATTATTTTGCTGTTAATAAGAAGAGCCTTAAGAAAATATTCATAGGCTAAATTGCCTTCAGGGACTTCATTTTGTGTTTCTTGGCTGGGGTGTTGCTCTGACTCACTCCAGACTTTTTTCCTCTTTTTATGTGGTGGAAATAATACTGTAGAGTTAAAATTTTTATATATAATTAGATCTAGAATAGTGAAAACTGCATAAGAGAACATGCTCATTTAATAATCTATTCAGCATTACAGAAAAATAGTGATTTTAAAAGTATATAATTAATATTCTAAGATCTGTTTCCTTCCAACTGCAGCAGAATGTTTTTTGCATGTATTACAAGTTTCTGTTTTTTGCAAACATTCTGAACACAGAACTTAAATTAGCCCAGACTTTTAGCATATACTTTAAAAACTGATTAACATACTCCATCTGTTGGTAGGCTGAACAACTGTCAAAATGAGCAGCAGAGCCTCCTAACATTTCTGTCTAGATTGTCAGAGTCCAGTTAAAATAACAAGCTTTTCATACCAGCACAACTCTCCAGCAGGCGAGTGGGGAGAGGTAAATGGGTTTTTTTCAATACGATTGTTTCAGCTGGGGGATGAGGTAGATGCTTGAGGTGGAGCTGTCTTGCCCAGTGGCTGCCACCTGTACTTTCCCAACAACTCTTTCATCATTTGAGTTTTTATCAAAACTCATTACAAGAAGATTAAACAATGTTTTGAGGTTTATTAATGACATTTGTCTTGGAAGAGACTTCATGTCTTTGATGGGTAAAATGGTCTGTCTTGTCAAAGTCACAAACGGCTCCCGTTCTTCCACGGCTTTCAGCAGGCTCAGGTGCCCCTTCCCTGCGTTGCTGCAGAGCAGGCAGGGGCAGCGGGCTGGTGCTGCTGGACAGGGCATTAAAGAAGAGAAGAAAGCTTCAGAAGCTCACGTCTTCACGTCCCTGCACACAGGCTTACTGGCACCTACGTGTGCACGTTACAAGTGTGTGTTGTAAGAAAGCAGTGCGTATTAGTTACTCAAATTCTGTGCTGCTGCTTTTCCTGCCTTATTTTCAGTTTGCTGTGTTTGAACAACTGTACAGACACTCCTGTCATGCATCAAAAGCAGCTTTTATCCTGGGAGTAACGACAAGAAGGGGAACCACCGCGGGTGAGGTCAGACAGGCAGCCCATCAGTTCAGGCGTCTCTTTTTAGCACATCCTTGGGTAGATTTACTCATCAAGGAATCGTTCTATAGGGACAGAGGGCAACGTGCAGTAGGAATTAAAGCTGTGCTAACCCAGTCAAACACTTACAGGGAAAAAAAGAAAAGAAACAGGAGGGAAAGCTGGAAAGAAACCAGAAGGGTGGGGGAAGCAAGACCAGGTGGTTTGTGCTACCTGGGTCAAGGTAAGGAATCGTGGCAGAGGGGGAACAGGAGGGACAGAACCACTTTTTTGGTTCTGATTTTGGTTCAGAACCATCTCAGCTACATCTTTCCCATCTCTGAAATAAAATGTAACTTTGGCTGCAGAAGATAATTAAGGCATGTTGACCTCTAAGGCAAATGTTCACTTTTATCTCTTAAGGACAAAGATGGCCCTTGGAACAACTTGAAAAGAAGGTGCAATAGTGTCAGTACTTTTTTTTTTTTTTTGTAGCTGAAATGGTATTAAGTTTATTTATGGACATCTCGGAGCTGGAAATCTTTCTGAGAATAATTTGGAGTGAGGTATCAGAATTAATCTCTTATAACATGTTGCATTATGAAAACGAGCCAGGGAACCTCTGGGATTGACTCATCAAATGGCAGCACTTTCTGAAAAAAACAGTCTGAAGAGTAGGTTTGTACCCAGGGAGCAGCGTTCGGCTTGAAGCTCCTGTGCGGGTCGGGAGCAGGAGCACGTGGTCGGGAGAGGCAGTTGGGGACGTTCAATGCAGAGCTTGGCATTTTGGAAAAAGGTGTTTTCTCTAAATAGCATTTCCCCAGAAGTAAGTTTGTTTTCTTTTTTAATAGAAGCAGTCACAGCCATATGTGCAGCTCTGAGGGGCCCGTGAAGTTCCCTTAATAACAAATGACATTTGCGGCAAGGATGAAAAGCGCAGATGTTGGCAGGAGCTCATCTAGGAGTGAATAATTATTGAAAAGGCAGAGCGTTGATTTAAGTTCCCTTTTTGCAATATAATACCCAAGAACTGCCTGTGTGGGAAATGAGGAGTGTGTGGCACTGGAAATGGGTTTATACCTGAACTTAAATCCTGCAAAGAGCCCAGAGGAAAAATAAATAAATATATATATCCTTGGAGATGGGTGTAGCTGTGACCCCTGAGAAGGTGCCGAAAGCTTTTTGGGATTCCCTGCTTCCAGAGGGAGAAGGTTCGAGGCCCTGTGACAAAGTGGCCGTGGCTCAGCCGAGGTGAAGACAAGTGTTCTAATACAGCGGTGGTGTGGTGCTTTTGTCTTACAGTGCTCTTGTGGTTTCACAGAACATTCATATTCAGTTACTCTTTTGTTTTGTTGCCGGGGAACACAAGCAGAGAAGGGAAATAATAATTTAAATTTAACTCTGCTAAATATAAATGAGATTTCGTGGGACAAAGACTTCTCTAGCTTGAGGGGGTATTGCTGTGCCAGATTTCAAAGGCCTTACTGCTGCCAATAAAATTCTTGGAGCATCTTAAAAAAATACTGTAAGCTTTTTTATAAAAATGTGTTAGGCAACACAAATACAGCTATTGCCTCCAGGAGTGTATGTCATGATACTTGAAGTCACACACAACTATATCCACTTACTGCTAATTGTTACTGGACTTATTTGTGGGAATTAGAGAGAGCCCAGGACGATACAAATTTCAAACCATGCCCTTAAAGTTTCAAGAAAATGTATCAAAGTGTATCTATTACCTATCTATTACTTTCCTGAGATGATTATGGTCACAATATAGACCTTTGTGTATTCCAAGGGCAGGTACTCTATTTTTATTGTCCCTGGGACAATGAAGACGTTTCTCAACTATGGCTGCTGGAATTGCCTTCTGGTAAAGACTCCATCTGCATCATGATCCTGGTTCCAGGAGACTTAATTTAACTCTATTTCATACGAGGTTCTAGAAGGTAGTAGACAATTCTCCATTATGTAAGTGTGTCTTATTCCAAAACACCCTTCTGTCTGGTACTTTGTATTGTATTGAGATACTTTCTGGTATCGTGACAGACTGTCGTGAAACATCTTTTGAAAAAGATTAATTTGATAATCTGAGTGCTGCTAAAGTAACTGACCTATGAAATGGTTGGGATGGTGACAGGTTTATGTTTGATCTTGCTTGTACTAAATTTAATAATTGCCTGAGACCAAGATTTTAAAGTGTTTGAGCATCCCCAGCCTTCAGAGGGGTATCTTCTGATCTATCCATCAAAACCCCCAAGTTTTGCCATAGTCTGTAAAGGTTCACAGCACAAAATCTCTCTTTATTGTCCCTGGAAGCAGCCCTGTAAGAGGAACATTGCTCAGTCACTGGGAAACCTGCAGGAGTTGATCATATTCTGCAGTTTCCAGAAATTTGTCCATCCTCCTTCCCAGACTCCAGTGTTACTGAGGGGCTCTGTGCCTGCCCCCAGGGCAGTGTCACCTGCAGTTTTGAGAGGGTATTTTGGCTCCAGCTGATGAGAGCTGCTGTAGCCAGGAGGAGTGACACCTGAGATGAGTTGTTGGGCCGTGCCACAGCCTGGCATCTCAGCACTAGATGGTGCCAGGCACCACCGTGCAGTGCGGGATGAAGAGAGGATCCAATTGCAGGGGCACTGAAGCAAGACTTTCCATCTGTATTGAAGAGCCATAAAACTACGCTGCAAACAATGTTCATCAATTATGGCATAAGTACTAGGTTAAGATATAATCAGCAATTAAGGCCAAACGCTTATTAAGGATTGAGAGATGCAGTGTGAGCTCACTGGGCCGTAAGGAGTCATACTGGAGCCTGGCTAATTCTTTTGCTTTTCCCAACGTACACACAAGTGGCTGCTGCCAGTTACCACTCGCGCTCGGGAAAGCAGCTGGAAGAGGCAATTCCAGGGGAAGGGCTCTGCAGCACGGAGTCTTTTGCTGCAAGCAGGTGATTACAATTGTGTATCTGGGTGCAGGAATAGCACTGTCCCAATGGACCAGTTCCTTCTGCTGTGTGTGCACCTCATTTAGTTTACAGCTCCGATTCCTGGATTAGCGTTTGGGGTTTTTTTTCTTGTAGACTAAGCAAGCCACAAATGGAGCATCATAGATTGTCACTCCGGTGTCAAACCATGACCTGAATTTAAAACATGCTTTTGTATTCCCATGTGTAGTTTAAGAACACATTCCTTTGTCCTAAACAAAAAAGAAACCAAATTATTGTTACAACAGATGGGTTGAAAAACACTTATTGTCATACCCGAGGATCTCATGTATTTACTTCTTATTTCATGGTAGAAAAATCAGGATTTTAATTGTAGGCTAGTGATGAGAATTTTGGCAGATTTTCTTTATTGCTTTAAGAGGAATTGACATTTCAGTATAGGAAAAGCAACAGTTTATTGAGAAGAGCTGTCCATGTGCATTAACATATTTTCAATTATATGAAATGTGTGCTTTTGTAATTTAATTTAGGTGTCAATAAACTAGCAGCCATTGCAGCAGTTGATATTTACTGCCTTCCCAGCACAGAGCTGTACTCAACCTTACTCCCAGTATGCTCTTCTTCCCTGGGACTTCTCTCATCTGGGGAGCTCCCACAGAGCGGTGAATAGCTCGGGCAGCCTGGGCAGGGGAGGAGGGGGAGGAGAAGAGAGGAAGCTCTTTACAGCAATCTCCCAGCTCACTGATGCCTGGGGAGGATCAGGTGGGTCTGGTTTAGAGAAGCCTCAAACTAGAGGTGCTGGAGTCCCTCCTTGGTGGGACAGTGTACAGGATACGTCCTTTAAGGTGGACTAGGCGGCTTCCCAGCTCTCTTCTAGGTCCTTTAAACATAAATCACTGCAGTAACATCCTAATCCTGGCCTCTAATCTTAAAGGAAATGGAAGCAGAGGTTGTGTAGCTGCTCCCCCAAAGGCAAAAGGAATATTGAGCCAGGGTAAGGAAAAGCTGACACGGGTCAGTAATGGGATAGGTTTTTAAGAGCAAATGGTTCCATTAAGTCCATGGAAGTGCTTGCGTCCTTGGAAGTTAGAGCTGGCCTGAAGTACCCTGTCTGTCCAGGGCATTGACAAACTGAACAGTCTTTGATGTGCTGAATTAGGTTACAAATTGTTTAAAGAATGCTTCCAGAGAAAAATGCTGTTTCTTTACCACTGTGAATGTGATTCTTCCTATACTTGCCTTTGCTCCCTGTCCTCTGCCACGTACCCGCTCCAAATATTTTGTTGCTCTTTAAGTGCCAAATACTTCCCTCTCGTCACTCAATTATTTTTTTAAATGTTCACTCTAATTAGGCCCTCTGAGCCAAGAGATGCAGAACAAGAGGGTCAATTGTGCTCTCTCTTCCATGGTGTGAGGCTGGAGTAACTCGCTGAATGCCTGGCAGTAAATTTCCATGAGCTCCGGCAGTGGCTCGGGGCTGGCAGTGCAGGGTGAGCTGACTCAGACCACGCAGAGCGTCAGAAGGGCACCGAAGACAAGCCGTTACCACGAGGAGCTTCTCACGGGAAGCTGTTACAGTGCATGGGCTGAGAAAAGGAGAATGCTGTGGGAGACAGCCAGGCTGCCTCATTACTGGGGTGTCCTTGGGAGTGATGCTTTGAAGGATGCACATTGGGTCAGGCGCTGGGAGAGGGAAAAGGAGGATTGGTGGATGTAGGGAAACATCTTGAACGGCCATAGCTGCTTTCCCCCTCCGGGAGATACCTCCACCTGTGTCCTCCTGCCTCCCTCTACAGTACCTGTGGGACACACAGGAGTTTCCCAAGGGGCAGAGCCGCCCAGCACAGCAGTTGCTGACTGGCAGAGATGGGAATGGTCTCTTCAAGCCTCAGCTTCTGTCTTCCCGAGAGCAGAGTGGGATTGGTGCCCTCTAACCTCACTCCCTCCTGCTCGGAGAACAATGACTGTCAGGGCTGCTTCAGCAATGGGCCTAATTTAGTGAGATGGCTGTGACCCAGGGTGGAGGTTGAGTAGCAAAGTGATGCAAGTCAGAGAAGAGAAGACAGGTCACGTAAATAACATCACCCAGTGCTTACTGTGAGCAAGCAGAATGTGAGTCGGGGAGAAATCTGTCTTTGTCAGGGACTCCTGCTGATCCATTTCTCCATGGATCAGCCGCATGTGAAGTTAATCTGCTTATGCAGCAGCTGAGCAACTGAGATGCCCTCAATGCCCTCATCTCATCCCTGCATCTAGCCAGACTCTCAAAATGCCAGGGGAGCGCAAATTTCATTGACATTTGGGATGTGACCACCCTTCATCCCTCTCTCATTTCCTCTTCTCTACCACAAGTAGAGAATTTGGTGGGACGGGCTTGAGGGGGAATGAAGTCCTGCCTGAGGACCATCTGGGGTGGAAGCTTGTCAGGCTCTGTCACTTCAGTGTCTGGACCACTGCCTCAGATGGCCAAGCCAATCACATGTACGTTGTGTCCTCCAAAGTCCTGCTCCTGGGCTGGCCACCATCAGTGGCTCGTGGTCCTCAGTTGCAGGAGCCATGGCAGCCAGGCTGCTTCTGGGTGGCCGTGGGCTAGGCAGAAGGGCTGGCTGTCCTGGGGAAGGGAAGATGCTGCAGACCTGCTGCTCCTCTCGCCTTCTGCACCCTGCCAGAAGGTCTGGTTCCTCTCTGGGGCTCATGGAGAGCAGCCCTGGCCCCTTATTGCCCTTGTTCTGACCCAATGAAGGTGCTGCTTTGTGGGGTGCCCAAGTGGGGTGCAGAGACCACCCCAGGCAGTGCCCTCCCGTGAGGCTGCATTTGCCCATCTCCTATTTAAAGCCACAGTGGAGAGGACCGATAGGCATGTCCAGTGTCAGGGCTGACCGGGATGTACTGGGCAGACTGGGCAGATGGGGAACAGTGCCACCAGGACTCCTGTGACCTTATCCCAGCCTGACACGGTTATTACCCCAACTGCTATGGGCTGATGTGCTCCGCAGGGGAAGTCCCAGGGTGTAACCACGGGCACTCAAACGCCACGATAAGAAAAAGAAGAAAACCTCTATTTCAGTTCTTATTCAAAATCGGCTCAAGTGTGTAGGTTGTGAGATTCAGTATCATGTTTGTAAACATTAGTAACGAATGTGTAATTTAATCTGCTTCCTTTTTTATTTCTTTCAGTTAGAGTCTCATTTAGAATATCTCATCCTTTATTTTATAATAACATTGCAAGGGCCAATCAGAATTAATCCATGATGCTTCCCTCTGATTCACTATTGATTTCTAGATAGAAACTCTGGCAGATAATTTACATTAAATACAGTTATTATTTGCCACACACCACACTCTGACCCACGTTCCTTGTCACCTTGCCTGTACGGGCCAGTACAATTACTTTCCCTTTGTAATCCAGTGCTACCTTCAGGCCCACCTAAGAGACAATAAGAGGCTGTTTAATTCACAGGGAACTAATCAAGGCCTGTGCTCTTGTAATTTCCCATGACAAACGCTTCCAAGGTCATTGCTATGGGGATGATTCGCTGGACGCCGGGACTCTGCTACCTGCTCTGGCAGAGCTCTGCAGCGTCAGGCTCCAGCTTGGGCACCTTCCAGTTGCGGTGGGAAATATCAGCCTGTGCACAGCAACGGGTGCTCAGGACACTCCTTCCCGTGCAGCATCACAGCAGAGCAGGGAAACCTCCAGAGGGACCGTTTAGCAGAGTGAGGGAACGCTGTATTTCCATGGTGAGGCGTTTGGGATCGGGAAGTGCTGGGGTCAGTGTGGGCATCCTTGAGTTCCCGGTTGTGGCTGGGGTTCGGTGCTCTCAGTCACACACACCCCTGTATTTAGCTTTACTCTCTGGGGAAGGACCACAGCCAGTGCCTTCTGAAAATGCTTCTTCCTCATTGCTTCGTCTTTCAGGCTTATTTTAGAGGAACAATAGGTCAGCCAGTGAGACCTCCCTGCCTTTAAACTGATGTAGCCTAAGAAGGACATTGTTTTTCTAAGCCCCCCCTCACCCTCACAACCTTTTTCTCCTTGGTTAGCACCACATACAGCAACGTCCAGTTCTCATCACCTGAGCTCCTTCAACAGCTGCTCAGTCTCAAACAGTTAATTAGATTAAAGTGTTTAAGAAATCACTTTCACAGTGAGACATGAGCAGAAAGCAAGATGCTTCTCTTCATTTAAGAAAGCAAGAGTCGTGCATTGTATCAGTTAATTGGTTCAACTAAAACTTGGATAATTCAGTTACTTCAGAGTGACTGGGATTTAATAACAACCCCCTTCAGTTTAATGGCATCGCAGTGCTCAGGGTGCGTGACGATGCAGCAGGCTGTGCGTAGGCAAAGCGACGTGCCCGGGGCTGCCACCACCAGCCCTGTCCTGTGTGGTCCTGTGCGATGGGGAGGTGTCTTTGGCCAAAGAACAGACACTGGGGCATGGTCCTGCTGGGGACAAAGGAGGAGCAACCAGCAGGCAGCCAGAGAGGAGTAATTATTCCTGGGGACCTCTTCCAGAAAGGTCAACCTCAGATGGTTTTAGTGCAGCTTCTTAAGCCTGTTCTTCAGGACTGTTGCTGTTACAGTAATCTACATTTTTAGCCTAGTTTTTTTCCAAGAAATGAAGCTTTACAGTCACACCATCTGTCTGCAGTTCCCCTCCAAGAGCTTTTGTGCCTCTTGTCTGCTTGTGGCAGAAGCGTGTGGGTCTGCAACGCCCCGTGTTCCTCAGCGGGACGAGAAAATGGGTAACTGTTGTCGGAGAGACACAGAGCAGTTGTCCCATTGAGCTAAAGGGCGAGGGCAGGACTGAAGACCCCTCAGGAAGGGTATGTAGGGCAGAACACGGGTGCTTTGGAAATCAGGTGTCTTTAGTTCTGCTCTTCACTGAATTACTGTTTTTTCTCCCCAAAGAATAGGTGAGGGTCTAGAGGCTCTCAGCTGCTTACTTAGGACATATTTTTGTGTGTAAGTAGGACGGTACTTGTAGTGCACCTCTCATTCAGCCCTTTCTGAGCCTGACTCCTTCCTCTCGGTTTCTCCACAAGCCGCTCTCCTGGGACCTGCCCAGCTCTGGGCCAGGCTGGGGCAGTGGCACTTCCCACGCTAGGGAACCCCAGCTGGGTGCTGGCTGTGCCCCGCACACCCCCGTCACACCGCAGCTGGGCTCTGCCTTGGGGTGGCCCCTTCGTGTGGATCCTTTTCTCTTCCCAAGCAGGTTCTTTAATGAATTTCTTTTCAAGGCTGGATTAAATTGCTGAGAGCCCTTGAGGACAGATTGTGGTGGCTCTAATCGTGCCGTGTTTGCTGAAAATGAGCTTCCAGGGTGTCACAGTGCCCTGTGCTTGCAGAGGAGCTGGTTTATCTGTGGGGTGAGACACTGCTGACAGCTTTTCTTTCCTCACTGCTGCAAGGTCTCTATCCTGACCATTCCACTGTGTTAACTTTCAGTGTCTTTGTGCCAGGTTTGATCCTGGGGACTCTCTTTAATTTGGGCCAGACATTCAAGTTTTTGGTAGAAGTTCTGAGATACACCGATTAGTCTTCCTGTATACTTTAGATTTATGTGTGATTTCAAAGCAAAGGTCAATTGTTCCACAGTGCCTGGTAGGACTGATTATTCAGATGTACAAAAAGATTCATTTTTAGCATTAGACAATCGGCTTCTTGTTCACCAGTTTTCTCTGGAGAAGAAAGAAGACACTTCCCCCACCTCCAGGTCCTATTCTGATGCATTAACCCAAGATCCAGCATCTACAAGATGGGAAAATGTTTTGAAATGTAGCTGGTTTTTTTTACAAGTCTATTTGCTTTTGATATACTTCAATATTTATCAAAAGTTAACACTATTGAAGTTTACTTTTAAAAATATTTGCCCCAAAGACAGTGAGGGAATAGAACAGAATAAGAGTAGGCTCCTGAGATACCCACAAAGTTGTTTCAAGTCCATGAGATCATACTGGAAAACGTTGTGATTTCTCAGTGGGGACTTTTATATACATTTTGTTACCATCACAATGTAGCTGTGTTCATCTAACAGGATAATCCTCAACTCCAGTTTCCACCCATGGGTTAGCTAAAGCTCTGTAATCACAAAGCGCCAGGATTTGTGGGGATACCTGGCTGTGACCCGCAGGGAGCAGCAGAACAGGGGGGGTTTGCCGCCTTGGCCATTTTGTGCCAGTTCTGACTAAGGCGAGGGGTGTCACTCTGGGAGGGCTCTGTCCCCCCCCCACCCTGTCACTGGAGAGGTCCCTGTGCAGAGAGGTTGGATGTGTTCCTTGGCTCACGCCTGCTGCGAGCCTGGATTGCTGGGCAGCGAGAACATCGAATGCCGACTAAGCCGTGGCTCCCAGCCACAGTCCGTGCTTCCTTCCAGCAGTACTGAAATGCTCCCCTCTGTCTAGACTATTTCATGTCCTTTTCAGTGTCTTTTTTATGCCCGGAATTCTGTGGCAGCAGCCTGGGAGCATAATACCCTCGCCCTGGAGAAGCAGCCGTCGAGACAAAGAGCAGTGTTAAGCTTGTTTACACTCGCATGAGTGTTGAACCCATGAAGAACAGCTCCGACCTTTCCTCCACGGCATCCTGTCTCACACGCAGTTATGTAAATATTCTGAAAGCAGTTTTATATCTAGCTGCTAGTGGATCTACTGAAAATAGATCTACTGGAAGTAGATCCACTCGTTTTCCTCCTACATCTCATTGAACACAGAATCAGGAGAGTGAAGTTCTTTTTCTGGCAGAGGACATGCTAGAAACTGCTGGTTCAAAAAGATTAGGCACAGTAATTAAAGCATAATTGCTATTAATAGTTGTCTTCCTAATCAGACTTATCTCTCTATTGCTCTTTACCTCAGAGGATTTTTTCTTCTTTGTTATGGATGAAACTGAAGACAAACCATGGTCATGTGTTTGGTAAATATTTTTAATTAAATGTGTCCAGCACACACGCTGACTTGGGTCCCCCAGCAGAGCTCGGAGGGAGCATCTGGAGGCGCTTGTGATGTCTGGAGTCTGCCATTAAATGGGCAGGGACCAGCACAAATCAAACTGGGCTCTCCTGGACTGCGCCTGAGCCTGACCCTGTGCGTAGGGCAAGGTCCTCTGCTCACCCTGAGAAACCAAACTGCTTCTAACTGTGTATCTCACTCTGATTTGTTTGCAACCCTGCTGTTAAACAGTGCAGTCACTTGTGTCATCTGTCTCTTGGTGGCTGTGTCATTCACCCGAGCGGTTAGGTGGGAGCTGGTTGCCTGGACAGGGCGGTCCCCATCACGGGACTCAGAGCAAGAGCCCATGTTGCTGTGTGTCACTCCTTTCTTTTGCAAGCCGGACGGTAAGGAGGGCAGCTTGTGATCTGCAAATTCCAGCCCTTGACACAGCATTTGAGGAGACTTTAAAGTTACCGACCAGTACAATTCAATCTCATGCCAGCTGCATTTCTCTCTGGACATAGAATCATAGAATCATAGAATCGTCTAGGTTGGAAGGGACCTTAAAGATCATGTAGTCCAACCATCAACCTAACTCTGACAAAAAAAAAAGAAAAAAAAGAAATAAGCAATAAAAATCACTAAACCATATTCCTAAAGACCATGTCAACCCGTCTTTTGAACATCTCCAGGGATGGTGCCTCAACCACTTCCCTGGGCAGCCTATTCCAATGCTCAATAACCCTTTCCGTGAAGAAATTTTTCCTGATATCCACGCTAAACCTCCCCTGGCGCAACTTGAGGCCATTTCTCCTTGTCCTATGTCCTGTGACTTGGGAGACGAGACCGACCCCTGCCTCTCTGCTCATTCCCGACTTTCTCTGTGCTACTTTGTGCAAAGAGAACAGATTTTTCTTCTTTGTTTTATCTTTCCTGCACACTCTCTCCATCACATTCCTCTGTTCTTCCTCATTTTCAGATGTTCCCCGGTTTTTACTTTCTTCCTTTTCCTTTTTTTTTTGTCTTTTCCAATATTCATATTCCCCCCCAAGTGCAGCTGTGCAACTACAGGAGAAATCCCCAAACAATCTGCCAGCCCTTTGAAGAATGGTTGTATTCTTCCATGTCGGCTTAATTACTGCGTCCCGTTGAGGATGCGAAAGCCTTTGGGGAAGGGAGGGAAGAGGCAGCTCTGAATATGGCATTCAGCCTGGGGGATCACGGTGCTCTGGGGGGATGCTGCCTACCATCTGGCCTCTTGACACCCCGAATGTGCCTCCAGCATCTTATTGTGTTGGATTTATTAGGGGTTGGATTCTTATAGACCTGTCCTTTGAGTGCTGAGCTCTTCAGCTGTGGGCTACAAAAGTGTTTAACAGCGTGCTCAGAATTAAGCACCTTGTTTAGTCGTCGGCTGAATTGGGTCAGAATCTGCCATGCCTTGCAGGAAGGAGCCTACACACGAGACACACAAGGGTAAATCACAGGGGTAACTAGGAAGGACTCCTACCTGGTTAAGCTCTGATGTGATTGACCTATTGGCTTCTCTACGTGTGTGTGTAGATCCTCGTTGTCCCACACGCCGTGCCCTGGGTCTGTCCCTGGCCATTGTCAGTACTGATGAACTGAACTTCTCAGCACATGAGCTTTGCAGGAAAATCCCTGTTGCTTGGCATGTCTGAACACCTTTATTGTCTAAACACATTTCCTGGAGATACAAAAAAGTTGTTATTAATGGGCCTGATCCTGTGAGGAGCTGAGTTCACTTCGTTCCCACTGACCTCCTTGGCAAATGAATCTATTCCATGGCCGACTAACACAGCTCTGCCCCTGCTA
>JAHREE010150651.1:11908-29636 GCA_033628505.1 Tringa tobata
TGCGGGGAGTCCGCCATCTTGTGCGCGGTGCGGGGCGCCACCATTTCGCGCTGCCCCCGGCCGCTGACGCGGGCTGAGGGCGGCGGTCTCCCCCCGTTGCAGAGGCGCGGGTGAAGGTGATGGCACAGTTCTCTCCGGAGTGCGCCCTGGTGCTGCTGGAGCACCTGGACACGCCGGTGACGCGGTTCCTGCTGAGCCACCCGCCGCTGTCACGGCTCTTCGAGCCCCAGGTGAGAGCAAGCGGGCATCGTGATGGCCACTCCGCCCTGGGCGGCAGTGTGGATGCCATGCCTTCTCCAAAACAGGCCTCATGCAGAGACAGAGGCAGCTGCCCCGCTTAGTGTGCCTGTCAGCATCCAGCAGCGCAGCTACAAGGCCTTCACACGCCTCACTAAGCGTATTTCCCTCTTCCTTAGAAAAAGGAAGAATCCAGCTTCACCCCAGAAGATGCAGTTCTGGCGTCTGTGGGCATTGTGCAGTGCAGCCCCGACCGTGGGCTGCTGGTGTCGGAGACCATGTACCTGGCCCTGGAGGAGCTGATACAAGCCTGCTGTGGTGAGTGAGGCTGGGAGGAAGGAAAGTCACGAGGCTTTTCATGAGTTAAAGCTGGGGAGAGCGTGCCCTGGGACGGGCACTGAGCGAGTGTCATGGTTTTCCCCTAAAGAGTGGGAGTCGTGAGTTTGTGCGTCACCTCCAGTAGGTTTGTGCCTCTGCTGCCAGACAGGCACCTCGCTGCTGTGAAGGCATTTCCCAGGCTGACGTCAAAACTTGTTTTGCTCTCTTTTGTAGCAGGTAGAACTTTTACTTATCCAGCAAGATCTGAAACACCATGAGTGACTGGAGTTCATAAACACTGTGTGGTTGTGCTAGGGCTTGATTCTTGCTTCAGGAGCCTCTTCCATTTACACTACTACAGTTAACATGCCTCTCTTTAAGGGATTTTTTTTTTTTTCCCAGTTTAATTAAAATATATCCTGGTCAGATCAGAGTCTTGTAGGGATTTGCGGGCTATTTTTTATGTAAACGGGGCAGATCAGAGTAACTGACAGCGTTGGTCTGTTTCAGAGTGTGTTTGTTTTTCCAGCGGAAGATGAAGGTGTTCCCCTGATTCTGGTGTGTGGCCCAAAAAACACTGGGAAATCAACATTTAACAGATACTTGGTGAATCTCTTACTGAATCGGTGAGTCTTTACATGTTCTATAAGTTTTTTAAGTACTGCATGGGATTGAGTAGAAGGAAAAACTGCCTGCCAGGATTCTCAGAAAAGCTCGTACAACTGGAAGATGGATGTCTTTTAAAAGCAAACAAAAATTCAGAAAAATGGATATTCTTGTCTTGGGTTCCTTTCAGAAAATTTGGCTACTGAAATACTTCTATTGAACTAGAATTGGTGTCTTGGAGTATGTGAACTAATTGGGCACCGAGCAGTTTGGTTCAGTAAGGAGCTGGCAGTTAGAACGCTTGAAAACATGGAGTAAGTTATAATTTCTTAGTGTCTTTGAGGATTCTTGGCAGAGCAAGGTGTAGAAGCTTATTCTCCTGACCAGTGCATGCTTAAAATAAGGATTATAAAGTGTATAAATCTGAAATGGCTGGTCTTAGGGTGCCCAGTTGGCACGGGAGTAATGTAACAATGAACTGTAGGTGAGCCTTTCGCATTCTTGCTCAATACCCTTCGAGTGAGGGCAGGAGAGAGACAAGTGATGGTTTAAATGTAAGAGAATTTAATTTTGACATCCCGGAACAAAGTCAGATTGTGATTCTGGTGTGTTCCAGGTTGTGTTCTGTTTGGTTTTTAGCGGATGCTAACGTACAGGCTTCTTTCACTGCAGCCTTCCCTCGGTTGAATACATGGAATGTGACATAGGTCAGACTGAGTTTACGCCGCCTGGATGCGTGTCCTTAAGTAACATAACGGAGCCCATTCTCGGTACTTGTTTTGCCATTTTCTGCTGTTGCCAGAACCCTGTTTGATTTCCAGAAGGTGCTTTCTGAGTAGAGGCTGTCATGTGAGTCAAAGGTGCACGTGGGAAATAAACCAAAGCCTGTTCTAGTTGCCTTGCTCGGGGCATTGAAGCTTCACATGAAAATCTCCGAGTAACACAGAGCTGTTCTCTCTACTTGTTTTTTTTTCCATTTTGACAAGAGAAGATAGTTGTTCATGAGGTGGTGGGACAGGCTGTGGCATGTCAAACTGCGTTTTCAGCCTTTTGGATTTGAACAGTCTCTTTGGGAAAATCTTTCCCAGTTGTTAGCAATCATAGATGAAACTTGCTTGAGAAATACCGAGCGGAGCCACAGAAAAAAACTAGAGCCAGAGAAATTGCTGGTGTTTGTGGTCTTGTGAATTTGGGTTGGTGTCTAAAAAGGATGTGGCCAGATTTGTGTGCTTTTTGGATGGTCTGTCAGAGAAGATTGTTGTTTTAAAATTCACAGGTGTGTTACCAGTGATTTAAAACAAACAAGGGGGGGAGGGAGGAAACCACAACAACAAAGAAAAGTGACAGAAAAGTTTCTCCATAGGCACGTGCTGTACCAGGAATTTGGGATGGGAAAAGAGGACAGGTTATTCTGGAATGGGTTGCGTGTGGGTGCTGCGGGGATGGGAGCGTTTTGATTTGGCTTGCTGAGACCACCAGCACTTTGCTGTGTGCTTTTCCAGGCCCACCCTTCACCCATCAACAGACGCCGCGTAAGATGGTGTATTATGGACAGACCAGTTGTGAGCAGGACACGGAGAGATACCTCGATGTCGTGAAGTACGTGTTCAGCTCCTACAAGAAGGAAGTGCCTTTAATCGTCAACACCATGGGCTGGGTGAAAGGTAAACGGGGAAAAATGTATTCCCAAGAGGTTGTGGTCCAGCACCACGCTTTCCAGAGTCCGGAACAGAAAATACAGCTTGCCCGCCTTGGGTTAGTACTGGTCTTCTCTAACCTAGAACATCTCTCTGCTGAAGAAAGCCTGAGGGACTTGGGTCTGTTTAGTCTGGAGAAGAGAAGACTGAGGGGGATCTCATCAACACCTATAAATACTTAAAGGGTGGGTGCTAAGAGGATGAGGCCAGTCTTTTTTCAGTGGTGCCCAGTGACAGGACAAGAGGAAATGGGTACAAACTTGAACACAGGAAGTTCCATTTAAACATGAGGAGGAACTCCTTTCCTGTGAGGGTGGCAGAGCCCTGGAACAGGCTGCCCAGAGAGGTGGTGGAGTCTCCTTCTCTGGAGACATTGAAACCCGCCTGGACACGTTCCTGTGGGCCCTGCTCTGGCAGGGGCTTGGATGAAATGATCTCCAGAGGTCCCTTCCAACCACTGCCAGTCTGTGATTCTGTAATCATGTCCCGAGCTGTTCATGTAGTAGCTACAACTGTGTTTTCTCTGCTCCCTAAAGGCGAGGGGCTGTTGCTGCTGATCGATATCATCCGGCTGTTGTCACCCAGCCACATCGTGCAGATGGATGTGTACGACTGGAAGGCCATGGACCCGCTCACACCCGAGCATGTCCACCTCACCCCGGGGCTCTACACCAAGGGCCGGCAACCGGCCCGCCGCCAGCCACTGGGGACCAGCAGCACAGAGAGCTGGAAGCCCTCTGAAGGGGGGGCAGATGCCTCGGCTCCCGAGTACAAGCTGCTGTACGTCCATCCGGAGTTCCCTCGAGCAGGGGTGGCAGGCGAAGCGTAAGTAGGAAGTTCAGCGCTTTGTGGTGGTTTGTGGGATTGACACAATCACACGTGGTCCCCACAGAAAGGCTCTTGCTTTGGCCTCAAGAGTTCTGTTAAGTCAGTCAGAGGTTACTCATTACATATTAGGGGGTTCTGTTTGGGTGGGTTTGTTTGGGTTTTCTGGGTATTTTGCTGAGGAGAGGTTTGTGTGGGGTTGAGTTTTAGGTTGGTGGGGAGGGGTTTGTTATTCCCTACTCTACTCCCAGTGACCACTGGCAGTTACTTCTATGCTGGACATGACTTTGCTTGGGGTCACTGAATAGTCTGTCTCTATTTTATTCTAATTGGGAGGTTCCTTACCCATTTCTTACAGACCTAGATGGTGATTACATTATTTTTTAATTTTGCTGATACTTTGAGCATCTCTGAAATGTTCATCTTCCTGGATCTTGGGTCTTGCCAATTTAAAGTGCTTTTTTTTTTTTTTTTTAACTCGTCCTTCACTAATGAGCTATTTAAGAAAACAAATGTATTACTCTGTTCTGCAAGTGACTGACTGAAAGGTGTGCAGACACCAGGGTTGGAGAAGGGAGCTGTTATCTAACAACAGACTTTGTTAAATTAAAAACCAAACACCACTCTTGTTAATTAATGCCTTTTTAAAGTTGAAACAAACATTGCCATAAATCCTGTGATCCCTTAGAGAGAATAAAAATATGGCTCTAAATTTTCTTCAGTGGTAGACATTTTTAAATACTAACCCTGTGTGAATGGTGGTGTCCCAGGGAGGGAGGGGTGGTGGTGGGATGGTGGTGAGGGTGTACTGCCACTCCCTGATGCACTCCCCCTGTTGTTGCAGGCGGGTGCACAGCGGGGTCCTGCGGGACATGTCCATCCTCGGGTACCTTGGGCAGCTGCAGTCCCCAGATATTGGGGCAGTGCTTCCACTGCACAGTCTCGTGCCATACCAAGTAAGTGGGTGTTTCGGAAAGGCTTGGGGTTGCCAAGAGCCCGGCTGGTGGCAACTGACAGCTCTGCTTGTACTGCGAGTGGTTTTGGGGAGAGGGAAAAGTGCTCTGTAATCTCCAAAAAGATAACAACTTTATTGAGTGAGGATTTGTCAAGATGTGAGCGTGGTACCTGCTCTCTGTCTGGTCAGTTGTTGGTGTTGGAGCTTATGTTTGCTGGGAAGATAAGGCCTGTCTGTAGGTGTGGGGTTTGTTTACTTGGTGTTAATCTCTGAACTCGAACTAAATTGATGTTGAGCCGATAAACAGTTCTTCTTTTTCTTTACCCCCCCAGGTACCTTTCAGTGCAGTCGCACTGAGGGTGATTCACACCGACGTGGCTCCCACCAACATCATGTACGCGGTGAACGCCAGCTGGGTTGGGCTGTGCCGGATTCCCGATGAAATCAGGTGCCAGTCGGATGGGCCTGTCCTGCTGACACAGACACCGGTCTGCGACTGCCTCGGCTTCGGTGAGCCAGCCCCAGGGACTACCAACCACACTTACCGCTGCCCTGTACTCACAGACGGGGTGCAGGGTGATGGAATAGCCTCCTCTTTCAAAAACAGCTGAAAAAGTGGGATGAGATGAAAGACTAATGGTGTTTGCTCTTCCATCACACGCTGTGCTTCAGTCCTGTGGCTTTCGCCGGCTTGTGGTGGCAGCTGTGGAGAGTGTCACTGAGCGGTGCCTGTCGGAGCTGCTCTTTCATAACCTGACATTTTACTTACTTTCTGGATTCATGATCTCAAAAGCAAATGCCATGTGGCTTGTGCCAAATCCCCTCACTTGCCTGTCAGTTCCCTCCTGTCACCTGCTTTGCTCTTGTGCTTCTGCCTCGGAGTTTGGTACCGAGCTCCCCGAGTTCCTGCAGGAATGTGCCGGTGAGGAAGGACAGGTGGCTGGGAAATAGCTGTTTGTGGGTGCACTGAGGTACCGAAAACCAGGATTCCGTGGGGCAGGCTGTTCTACAGATGTGTCTCGGATTCTCCCCTTGGCTCTAGAAGAGCTGTTTAAAGGGCTCTGGCTGTGTCTGGTTACAGAGTGTGAAACAATGGGCTGGGGTCAGGCTGAATTCCGCGTGTGTTTGTTCCAGGAATCGTCCGGGGCGTTGATATGCAGAAGAAGCTTTACCACATTCTGACACCAGTGCCCCCAGAGAAGCTGAGGCTGGTGAATTGTCTGCTCCTGGGCAACATCGCTGTCCCCAACTGTGTCCTCGTGGGGCAGGTAGGAGCTGGCAGGGCTCAGGCTGCTAAGCGGGTTTTCCCATTTGTGATTGCTGAGGCTTACACCTGCCTGGAGATGTCTGGGCAGAGCAGATGGTTATCGCTCTAGGAAATTGTCCCTAACGCGCAGAAACTAGGGAGAGGAGAGCGTTCCTCTCGTGTTTGAGATACCAGAGCAGGGTTTGGTGACAGCTTGTTCCTTCCACCACGCAGCTGTCTGGCTGTCAGTCCGCAGAGGAAAGTGCTCTCCCTTCCCTTGAAGATATAAGTTCTTAAAGTTCTGTTTTCCCTCTTCCCAGCAAGGAGTTGAGGGAGAGATCCCCTACGTCACATCTGATTACAACTACAGCATCCTGGGCTCTGGGAAGCTGAAGAAGAAGAAGCATTTCAAGAGGAGGGAGTACGCGTTTGAGTGCGATTACACCTGAGGCCTCGGGGACGGTGACAATCCCTGGTGCTACCGAGACCCGGGCAGGTGTCGGGTGTGGATACTGCAGCATGTCCCCTTTTTATACTGTTTTATATTTTCAGTATGTATTTTGGTGTTTTGTAATAAATATCTATTAAAAATGTTGGTTTGGCTTGAGTTTTCTCCTCAGCCCATGTTGAGTTGGATGTGGCTGATGGAGGCTGGGGGTGGTTCCTCAGTGGCTTGTAGCAGTTCTGCCTCTGGAGCCCAGCCCTGGGTTGGCTTGGGGGTTTGGGAGCCTGGGTGGCCAGGGAAGGGCTGGTGCCAGTGGTTCTGTCCCCGTGGCTCCTTGGGAGATGGGGAAAGGAACAAGAGAATCCTCTCCCCTGGGTGATGTGGGAGCAGCCGCTGGAGGGAGTTCCCTATCCGTGCTGTCCCTTGGGGACTGGCCTGGGGACACAGCAGTGTTCTTGCCCAGCTGGCTTTGCCTGCATCCCAGCACACTGGGGCTGGAGGCCCTGGGAAGAGCTGTGGGTCCGGCCCTGATGTCCCAGTAGGTTGTGCTGGGCTGATGGGGTGGGAGTGGGGAGGAACTTGTCACCTTGGGAAAGGCCTGAGGAAGTTTTTATTATTTTTTTTTTCTTGTTTTTCCCAGCTCTCTGAGGGGACAGCAGGTCGCCGTGGAGCCAGGGTGAGGTTGGCAGGAGTCAGGCAGAGGTGAGCGAGTGGCTTGGGCTGAGCTGAGCACCTTTTAGGAAAAACCTGAGTGGGTAACACCAGCATTTAATGGATCCCCGGCTGCTAACGGCGGCTCCTCCCAATGTGGCTCTGCCCTGTCCCAGAACAGGGGGACAGTCCCCCGGGGTCCACACCTCTCAAGGCAAATGCCCGTTTGGACCCCTGTGTCTGGGTCTCCCTGTGGAGCAGGGAGGGACACGGTGGCACCGCTTGGGGCTGGATCCTTTCAGCTGGCAGCGCTGCGGGTGTGAGTAATCCCTGAAAAATGCTTTTATCTGGTTTCCGAGGAGGTTTCCTCCAGCACTCCCTAAACCCCTACCTGTAAACGGACAAATCAAAGGGGGTGGCACTGGAGAGGAGTTTTTAAAGAGTTAAAGCTTTAACTTAATCCAGGCCTAATTATCCCCATCTGGCTGGGTCTGGCAGCGCAGGAAGGACTTGGCCGGCAACCTGGCCCCAACAGTGGCTAAAACAAATACGGGGGCCGTGGTGCAGCCAGGGGGAAAATCCCAGCCCAGGCGAGGGTTGGAGTCGTGGGGCAGCAGGCAGAAAAGGCGCCGGGAAAGGTGAGAGGGGCGAACGGTGGGAGGGGAATGGCAGGGGCTGAACCCCCAGGGGCCAAACATCGCCCTTGGAGCTGCTGCCAGCCCCCAGCATCGGCCGGACCGGGGAGGGGTCCCCCCTCCTCAGAGCTGGGGTATGAGTGAGTGACCCCCGTGTACCCACGCTGAGCCCTGAGTGTCCAGGGTCTGGTTATTCTGGGGGGGATGGAGCTGAATGGAGCAGCCTCGGGCAGGGAGGAGAGCCCCGAGGGGATCGCAGTGTGGCATGGCCAGGGGGTTGGGAGCATAAACCTCGGGGTGACAGCCCCCAGCACGGGTGGGGGCCCTCGGTGGCATGGCCACACTTAGCACTTAATCAAGGATGTGCTAAATACAGCAGGATGGTTGGGTTTTTTTATTGCGTTTGGATCTATTCGCTTTGCAGCAATGACTTAATTATAATTTTTTTTAAAACTTTTGCTACCTTTTCTGGCAAAGGGTGGCCTGAAGCAGCAAAACCGTGGGAGCATGTGGCACCTTCAGGGGAAGATGCTGCTGATGCTGATGAGTCTGGGGGCCGGGGTGGTCTCAGCCCAGCTGATCACCCCATGCAATGTTTTGGTTTTTTCTCTGGTTTAGGGAGTTTTCCATGGGGCAGGACAGGCCTTTGTGAGGTGTAAGCACTACCGTGTGCTTTCCCGTTTGCTCGGGTTCAGCAGGGGGAAACACCCCCCAAGAAAGACCCCCAGCTTTCCCCACGGGGGCTGGGGGCTGTGGCGTGCCCATGGCTGCGGGGGTGCAGCAGGGGCTCAGGGCAGTGCATTCCTCCCCCCCCCAAAGTCCATCCGACGGCGGAGCCGCCGAACAGCCCCCCTCTTCATGCCGATTATTTTAATCACAAGCGCGTCTTGTCTCCGCGGCCGAATGTCTTTCATAGACGGCGGAAAGTGAAATTTGTGCAATGTCTGTGGGAGGCTGAAGAAAGGCCCTTTGTGCCAGATCCCGGGCACCCTCCACCGCCGCCGGCCTCAATGCGCCGCTTGTCCGGAGACCGGGACCCGCGCTTAACGCCGGAGCTGGGCTACCCCGGCTAGTCCCTGCCGTGGGGCGGGCAGGGCTCGGGGGGTCCCCGCCGCCACCCCAGGATGTTTCTATACTGGAGGAAGCGGGGAGCCTACGAGCTGGAGGCTTTGCCCGCCGGGCTGGCGGGGCTGGAGTATGGGGCGGTGGAGCGCTTCTCCTGGAGCTCCAGCCTGGACATCAGCGAGGAGCTTGGGGGTAGGTGGCTAGGGGGGTCCGGGTGGTCGGCAGGCAGCTGGGCCTGGCCAAAAACCTCTAGCTCTGGCAAGGAGGGTGAGGGGCCAGCTGGCGTGGGGATGTCCCAGTGAGGAGGATGCTGTGGGGAGAATGCTGTGGGGAGGCTGCAGGTGCAGCGGGGCAGTGCTCACCGAGTTGCACCGCGCCGCCAGCACCGCTCCCTCCCAGCTCAGGCCCCGGCAAGCTGCTGCGGTGAGCTCCGGTGCAAGGACGGTCCGGTTTCAAACTCCTTGCCGTCACCGGGAGGCCGGGCACGGTAACAGAGCCGGGAGGAGGAGGAGGAGGCGGCCAACCGGGGAGAGGAGCTGATGGGAACAAGATCCCTCCTCCGGCCCCCCAAGTGTCTGGTGGGGACCCAGACACCCTCCTGCCTCCCCCAGAAACCGGGATCCCCTCTGCGTGCTCCCTGCCATAGAGCTCCAGCCTGGGATGCATGAGGCCCTGGTCCACGCGTGACCCGCTGCCAGGGCCAGCGTTTGGGCGCAGCGGGGTAGCTCTGGCTGTGCCACCGGCTGCAGCGTGGGGCTGGTCCCCGGCACTGCTGGCCGCTCCGGCCTCAACTCTTTGGTGAGTTTGGAAAACTTTCCCTTGGGTGCATGAAAGAATTTCTTGTTTGTTTCCGTCATTATTCCCGATAGGTCAAGTGAAACGGCGGCGGTGGGGGGCAGCCCATCCCGGCGGGGGCTGCGGGAACAGAGCCCTCATTGTGCTCCCGCCACGGGGGCAGCTGCCAGCCCCAGCTCCCGGTGCTCTCCCGGGGGTCCTGCCCGTGCCCAGGATCTGGTGCAGCCGGCACCAGCCCCGATCACCTCCCTCTCTCCGGGCAGAAGCAGCAGCTTTTTCAGCACTGCCCCAAAAGATGTTTTTTCCCGCAGACAGTGTCTAACCCCAGCCTTGGCTGCGATCCCACTCGGATGCTGTTTTTGTTGGCAGGAGGGATGCGGGAGAGCAGAGTGGCGGGGCGGGGAACCCCCTGTGCTGGCTGTCCCGCTGCTGGGACTGTGGCTGTCCGCTGTGGCCATGCCACCTGGACTCTTCGTGTCCCCTGTGCCGGCTCCGTGCCCGGCAGGGCAGCTTCCTGCCGGAGCATCCCTGCCCTGCAGGAGGGAGTTTGTGCTGGTCCTTTGCTGCGAGCTGCCCGGAGTCTGTTATTTTTAAACTATTAGATGCGACACATAACAAAAGCCTTCAAAATAGGATTTGTCCCTAAGGCCGATTTAACTGTCAAAGCTTAAAGTGGCTCCTAAGCCTCGTTAGGGGCTGGCAAGTGGCAGATTTAGCGTTCCTGCTGCAGCTCCGCTCTGTGCTGGCGCCAGGGCAGCTCCGTGTCCTCATCCTGCGACTTGGGGGAAGTTGGGCAGGAGGTGCCGGATCCTGACACTGCGGGATGCAACGCTGGCTCCTGGGCATGGGGTTCCAGCCCCCTGGACGGGCCGTGGGGCAGGCAGGAGCAGGCAGGCCCAGCCTCGGCTGAGCCCGAGGGCTTTGCCAAGCTCTTAAATCCAGGGCTTGCAATGCGGGAGCCTCGGCACGGCACCCCTGTGTGGGCAGGGCTGGGGGGACTCCCGTGGCACCCTGGCACTGACCCCCCTCTCTCCTGCAGCTGAGCCGTGCCCACCGGAGGAGACGGTGCTGCGCTGCCAGAACCCCGACTGCAGCGGCGAGAGGAGGGCGGCCAAGGTGGGTGCTGTGGGCTGGTGGCCGGCAACGGGCAGTTGCCTTTTCCCGGTTCCTGCTGGTGGGTGAGAAGGGGCAGCAGGTGGCTCTGGCCAACCTGCCGCTCCCTGAATCTCGCTGGCGTGGCCAGGAGCCCCCCTGCCAGCCATGTCCCCTCGGCCTGTGCTGGGCAGGCATTCCCCAGTGGTGTCGTGGTCCTCCGGCATTTACCGGCGCAGCAGCTCGCCCCATGCCCCAGGCTGGTGTGACTCGGGCTAATCCACTCCAGCCCGTCTGTCCCCCCGCTCGCTACCATGACGCTGGAGTGGATTTAGGGTCCCTCCTCTCCTACTGGGTGCAGTGTGGGGGTCCTGGCTGGTCTGGGGCCCTTCCTGCTGGGACCCGGAGCTGCATTGCATCCCTCCTTGCTTCGTGGGGCAGCTGTGGCATGCTGGGGGTCCCCTAAATTCTAACTCCTTCCTCCCCGGGGACAGGTATGGGGTCGACGGGGAGCCCCACATCCCAGGGGGCAGCTGCCAAGGGTCCTGGGGGTCCATGGGCAAACACCAGCTGTGGTCACTGCCTGCAGCCCACGGCTGTGCTCCCCATCTCGCAGGTGCCACAACGGCCATGGCGGTGTTGGGCTGGGCCCACGGCGGTGGGAGATGGGCAGTGTTGGGGGTAGGACACTGGTGGGTGCCATGGAGGGGCTGGCGGCCCTTCGGGGGGCACACGGGTGGCAGGAGCACGTCAGCTCTGACCTCATCAGCGCCGGGAGGAAGGAGGGCAGGAAGTGGGGGCGGCCAGGGCTGCACGGGCGCTTCCTCCCCGCAGCGGCATGGTGTTCTGCAGGCAGGCCTGGGCCGGGCTCGCTCCTCCCCATCAGCCTCTCACACCCCTCCATATGTGGGTCAGCGATGGGGGTCCCACACAGGGATGGGGACGTGCTGGCGGAGCAGTGGGGTCGCTGGCAGCACTGTGGTCCCCAGGAGTAGGGCCAGCTGGAGCCCCCAGCGAGGCGACCGCTGGCTGGGGGTCACGGGCTGTGCACTGTGCTGGGGGCCCGGCCGGGGGTTTAAAAATAACCCGCTGTGAATGCCCGGCGGGGCTGGGGCCGCGCACAATCGGAGGAAACGTGCCGGCTTCGAGCATTGTTTGGCCACAGACGCTCGCTTCCTCCGTCCTGTCCCGGGAACGCTGCTCCTGCGGCACAAAGGGGCTGCAGCACCGGAGCGTGGCCTCCCCGGCACCCGGCGAGGGGCAGGTGGCTGTCCACTGGCTGTCCCCCCCCCTGCCCAGGCATGTGCAGCCTCCCCGGGGTCCATGCTTGGTGCCCCCCACCCCATCTCATGGCTGTCCCCTGCTTACACTGCTTTCCCCGCGCCCACTCTGGCCCCAGCATTGCCCACCGGCGGCGCGTGGCAGCCGTGTGGGATGGGAAGGGGGGTCCCCACTGCCCATCCCTCCCGCGGGCACCCCCCTCACGCCTGTGCCCGTCCCCACGCAGGTATGTCACCACGCTGAGTGCCAGCAGCTGAACCGCAGCGGCCCGCTCAGCCTGTGTGAGCTTTGCGACAGCCACCTCCATGGCGCCATGCACTTCGACGGCCACATTCGCTTCGACCTGCCCCCGCAAGGTGAGCCCGGCTGGAGGCCGCCCGCACCGCTGCGCCCGGGGGTGCGCTCAGGGCTGGCACAGTCCACCCATGGGAGTAGGGTGTGCTGGGGGCTGGTGCAGGGATGGGAGTGGGATGAACTCGGGGATGGTACAGGGATGGGAGTGGGATGAACAATGGGATGGTGTGGGCATGACCGCAGGGATGGGATGGGATGAGCTTGGGGCTGGTGCAGAGACGGGAGTGGGATGAGCTCAGGGATGGTACAGGGATGGGAGCGGGATGCAGCAGGAGCCAGCACAGAGCTGGGGGTGCCAGCACAGTCCAGCCCGATGCCCCTCTGCAGGCTCCATCCTGGCCCGCCACATGTCGACACGTTCGTGCCCCCCGCGCACCAGCCCGGCTTCTGACATGGAGGAGGAGGAGGAGGGACCAGTGGACGGCAGAGGGTGAGCCCCCAGCCCTCCTTGTCCCCTGCATGCCCCCAGCCCGTGGTGTCCCCATCACCCTGCCCACCCTGTGCCCGCAGGGAGCGAAGGAGCTCGGCACTGAAGCTGCCCAAGAAGAAGGCTCGGCGCAGGCACACAGACGTAAGGCATTGTCCCCTCTCCCTGGGGTGGCCCCGACAGGTGGGAGGGAGCCCCGGGCAAGCAGCTGCCGCCTTCCCCCAGGACCCCAGCAAGGAGTGCTTCACCCTGAAGTTCGACCTCAGCGTGGACATCGAGGCAGAGATTGTTCCGGCCGTGAAGAAGAAGTCCCTGGGGTGAGTCTGCCAGGGAGGGATGTGGGGATGGATGGGAGGACAGACACAGAGACAGACACGGGGCTTGTGTCCCCGCAGGGAGGTGCTGCTGCCGGTCTTCGAGAGGAAGGCAATCGAGCTGGGCAAGGTGGACATCTACCTGGACCAGTCCCACACGCCGCTCTCCCTCCAGTTCGAGGCGTACCGCTTCGGGGGGCACTACCTGCGGGTGAAAGGTGCAGCGGGGGCCCGGTGGGGGGCTCGGCCACCCCCAGGGCTCACGGGGGAGACTCTAACAGCCCGGTGCTCCCACAGCCAAGCCCGGGGATGAGCTGAAGGTGGAGCAGGCAGCACGGGATGCCAGGTCGGCCAGCCTGCCCATCCTGCACCCCGCCAGCACCACTGCGCTCTTCGGGCCAGCACCAGAGCTGGTGCTGGGGCGCCGGGAGGGCACCGACAGCCTGGTGAGTACTGGTGCCAGCCCTAGGGGGAGGAACTGAGGGAGGGGGTGGTGGAGCATGGGATACTCTGTTATCCATCCTTGCCAGGAAGATGGGGCAGCAGCACAGCATCTCCTGGGTGGTCTTGTGTGGGCTGAAGACACCCCCAGAGCCCCAGGAACTGGTTCAGCTCCTGGCTGTGCTGACTATGCCATGGTGGAAGTGACTGCCAGACTTGACAGCTCAGCCAGTGGCACCGGCCCCATGCCCGTGCCATGTACAGGCTGGCACCAGAGCAAAGGCAAACAGGAGCCCTCGGGGCCCCGTGGCTCGTCCTGGCCACTCTTCTGTGGTGCCTGGCAGCTGCCGAGCACAGCTCGGTCCTGCCCCATGGACCCTGGCCCCAGATAAGGCGTGGGGCCGGGCTGGCTGACACTCCCCGTGGGAGCAGGCTGCCACGCTCGCCAGGAGTGACTGCAGGGGGGCACCCGCTGCTCAGCCCTGCACCAGCAGCCCTTGAAGGTGACAAGCTGGCTGCGTGGCCAGGGCTGGTGGCCTCCCGTATCCAGCACTACAATGCCTGGCTGCAGGACCAGCAGGTCTCCGGCAGGGTATTGGGTCCAGCAGGCACCCAACTGCCTCCACGGGCACCTCGGCCCCTGGTGCCTCCCCAGGGGCAGGCAGGAGCTGAGCGGCGCCAGGGCCATGGGGCTGGCAGCAGTGCGGTGAGTAACAGGGATGGTGCGAGGTGGCTCTCCCCCCCTGGGGATGGGGACGTGGCGGGGCATGGGGCACTGGTGGCAGCATGCCACCTCCCAGGGCTCGGTGGCAGGCAGGGAGCCCTGGCCCTGCTGCCCTTTGTGCCGGGGTGAGGAGGAGATGGCAGCGGCCGTGTCCCCGCACGGCCCGGGAAGATGCGGGGAGGCAGCTGGTGCAGCGGTGCCCAGGCCGGTGGGAGCCCTTGGCTGTGACCCAGCTCTCGCGGCCGGCCAGGGGGCTTTGATCTCCGCCGGTGAATTGTTCGGCTCTGATTAGCTTATCTGGCGAGGAGGGAAATTAGGTTTTCGGCTCTGGCCCCACCTCCTTTTGTTTCGGAGGAGCCCGGCCACTGCCTGCCCGGCTCCAGCTCTGACATCCGGGCTGGGAGAGCTGCTGGGCGGGTGGCTGGGCTGGGGTGCTGCGCCCCGCAGGATGCCCTGAGCCCCCACACTGCCGGGGCTGCTTGCCGGCAACTGGCCGGGCTTGGCCAGGCGGCACCCGGGGACCCGTGCCCCCAGGATGCAGGTAGGCAGGTCAGTGCGGGCAGGGGAGCATGGCCGGGGGGCCCTGCTGCCCGGGGGTGCCACCTGGGTGTCCATCTGTCCCACGGATGCTCGAGGTCAGCCCTGCTGTAGCATCGTGCTGCTGTCCCCACCCTGGTAGCCCTGGGCTAGAGCTGAGGGCAGAGCCGCTGGGCAGGGGGCCGGCAGGGACATGCCACGGACCCCCTCGCCCTGCCCTCGCTGGGCCCTGACCTGGGGGGCACCGTCTGTCCCCGCTGCAGGCTCCGGGCCGGCGGAGGAAGAACATGACGGAGTTCCTGGGGGATGCCAGCATCCCCAGCCCTGAGCCAGCCCTGCCCGGCGGTGGCTCCCTGCCCGCCAACGGCACCGACACCTGGAAGAACCGCGCCGCCAGCCGCTTCAGCGGCTTCTTCGGCTCCGGTACCAGCACCGGCTCCTTCGGGCGGGTATGTGGGATGCGGGCATGGGGAGGGGGTGCGGGATCTGCCTGCGGTGACGCTGGGGAGCTGGGATGTGTCCCCTTGGGGCTCGAGCCCCCCACAGCTCTGTGGGCAGGGCGAGGGGGTCCGTGGCATGTCCCTGCCGGCCCCCTGCCCAGCGGCTCTGCCCTCGGCTCTTGGCCAGGAGACTGAGAAGCTGGAGCAGCTGGCGAGCAGGCTGCATGCCTACGGCACCTTTGGGCTGCCCAAGCTGCCGCCCCAGCTCCGCTTTGACCGTGACTCCTGGGAGGAGGAGGGAGACGAGGCAGGGCTGGCACTGGAGGACAGCTGGCAACAGATCATCCGGGGCGCGGAGGTAAGGCTGCGGGGCCAGGGGGCCGCGGGGGGTCTGCCCAGCCACCAGCACTGTGCTGACGCTCAGCCCGGCAGGCCCTGTCGCGCCGGCAGTGCCACCAGCAGGAAGCCATCTGGGAGCTGCTGCACACCGAGGCCACCTACATCCGCAAGCTCAAAGTGATCACTGACGTGAGTGACAATGGCAGCCGTGCTGTGCCACACTGCGGTGGGGGGCCGGGGGCCACAGCTGCACCCCACCACCTCCCGCTCTGTCCCTGCAGCTCTTCCTTTGCTGCCTGCTGAACCTGCAGGAGTCGGGGCTGCTCTGCGAGGTGAGCGCTGGGGGGGCTGGGGACACCCAAGTGAGGGATGGGACCCCGATCTGGCCACACTGGTGGGATATGGGTCCCGTCCCCCCACAGCTCCTGCCTCACCCCCACAGGTGGACGCCGAGCGGCTCTTCGGCAACATCGGGGAGATCATCCGGCTGCACCGCGAGCTGTGGCGCAGTGTCATGGCCCCGGTGCTGGCCAAGGCACGCCGGACCGGGGCACTGCTCGACCCCATCGACTTCCTCGACGGCTTCAAGATGGTGAGTGGGGACCCCGTGCCACGGCGGCGGGCTGTGCTGCGCCGTGCCCCACGGTGACCCCCCTGCGTCCCCCAGTTCGGCTCCCGCTTCAAGCCCTACGTGCGATACTGCATGGAGGAGGAGGGCTGCATGGAGTACATGCGGGCGCTGCTGCGGGACAGCGAGCTCTTCCGCGCCTACGTGACGGTAAGGGGGAGCGGGCCGGGGCTGGGCTGGGGCCGGTGCCGGTTCCAGGGCTGATGCCTTCGTGCTGCAGTGGGCCGAGAAGCATGAGCAGTGCAGCCGCCTGAAGCTGAGCGACATGTTGGTGAAGCCCCACCAGCGCCTCACCAAGTACCCACTGCTCCTCAAGTCCGTGCTGAAGAAGACGGACGACCCACGTGCCCGCGACGCCATCACGGCCATGGTAAGGGGCCAGGGGAACGGCACAGCGTGGGGTCAGGTGGGGTGGGGTGGGGTGGTCCCCCCCCCGGCCCCTCTCACCCACTGCTTTGGCCACAGATCAGCTCCGTGGAGCACTTTATCAACCACGTCAACTCGCGGATGCGGCAGCGGCAGGAGCGGCAGCGCCTGGCCGCCATCCTCGACCGCATCGACGCCTACGAGGTGGTGGAGGGCAGCACGGACGAGGTGGACAAGGTAGGCTGAGCATGGCGAAACTGCCATGTCATGCTATTCCATGCCATGTCATGCCACCCCATGCCATATCATACCAGCCTATGTTGTACCATGCTATGCCACCCTATGTCATTTCATGCCAAGCCAACCCGTGACATGTCATGCCACCCAATGCCATGCCAAAGCCACCCCATGCCATACCATGCTACCCCATGCCACCCCATGTCATGCCACCCCGTTCTGAGCCCGGCGCTGACACCGGGGGCTCCCGGCAGCTGCTGAAGGAGTTCCTGCGGCTGGACCTGACGGCCCCCATCCCCGGCACCTCCCCGGAGGACACGCGGCAGCTCCTCCTCGAGGGCAGCCTGCGGATGCGGGAAGGTAAAGACAGCAAGGTGAGGACCGCGGGGGACGGGGAGCCTCTGCCCCGGCCCCTGCCCGCCTGCCCCTGCCCACCGTGCCGGCCCGTGCCCACGGCTCCCCTCTCGCCTACAGATGGACGTCTACTGCTTCCTCTTCACCGACCTCTTCCTCATCACCAAGCCCCTCAAGAAGGCTGAGCGCACCAAGGTGATCCGGCAGCCCTTGCTGGTGGACAAGGTCGTCTGCCGGGAGCTCAGGGACGCGGGTGAGTAGCCCTGGGGGGCGATGGGGGCTGCAGGGGGGTCCCTGGATGCTGCTGACAGCCCCTGCCCGTAGGATCCTTCCTCCTCATCTACCTGAACGAGCTGGGGAGCGCCGTGGCCGCCTACACCTTCCAGGCCAGCGGGCAGTCGCTGTGCCGCAGCTGGGTCGAGGCGGTGCGCAACGCCCAGGTGAGGGGCGCGGGGGGCGGGTGGGGGGTCCCCGAGGTGCCCCGTGCCTCTCTGATGCCTTCCCCTCCCCAGAACCTGCTGCAGCAGCTGCGGCAGCGCCGGCGCCTGGAGGAGGAGGAGGAGGACGACGAAGGCGAGAGCGGGACCTCGGCTGCCAGCTCACCCACCGTCCAGCGCCACGGCAGCGTCAGCCCCGACTCCCAGCGGTGGTAGGGAGCGGGAGGGGGGGCCCCGCACACCCCCCAGCCTGGCACAGCCCCCTCCTCACCCCCCCCCCCC
>JAHREE010150652.1:0-16396 GCA_033628505.1 Tringa tobata
TGTAGACCCTGCTCGAAGCCTTGAAGATTTTAGGCTTTCAAGAAGCCAATGTCAACAGGCAGTAAAGTCCCAGTAAATGCTTGCCTCTCCTGGCTGGTGCAGTGAAACATGTTTAAAAAAATTGCATCTTTTAAGGCTAAAACATCCGTTTTACACCACAGAGCAGGCTCGATGCCTGGTGCAGGAGGATGGACTGTCTGCCAGGGATCCAAACCTACCCAGCCACTTTGATTATTCAACTGAGGCCACCTCTCCCGGCTACAGAAAAGGCTACAAGGACTCTCAGGAGACACTATCTCTCCCTGTTTTCATGAAAATATACCATGTTTTTTCCAGCCAGTGCTCACTGGAGTTGAGAAGTCAGCCTCCTCCTCCTGGGAGGCTGGGACTTTGGTACCCATGACCAAAAGTCCAGCTCCTCCTAAAGCTGTTGGATTGTACCCACTGTACACACCACGGGGGCATCCAACGTTTCAGTGAGGACACCGGGACTTCCAGAAAAGGCTGAATTAGTTGAGAAACAGCCTTTATTTTCCAACTTTAAGTGTAAACTTTGCACTTCACACCCCTGCTTTTCTGGCTTACTCCACACTTCTTTGGGACAACCAGTCTGTGCACTGAATGCTAAAACTGCACACCCCAGAAAGCAAGCCCTGGAGGCTTGGAGACATCTGTATCTCCTCTTGGCCATAGCTCTTCCACCACTGGCCTTCAGCCAGCCTACAGGATACCACCCACTAGACCACAAGTGGTCTGGGGAGCACAGCTTCTAATTTCTTGCTGTAAGTAATACATTGCTTTGCAATGAATTAAATATTTCAGGCATTTAATAGGATGCAGGAAGAGTATCACCAAAAGGAGGAATGAGATGTTGGTAATAGAGAAGAGATCTTCTTTCCCTTGTCTGCAAGAGCTGCTCTCTTACCTGCCAGACTGAGCTCACTGTCCAAGATGAAGGTCCCTCAATCCATGATGTAGTTCCTTATCACTAACTAGCAGCCTGCACTGCCCCCTTCTCACAATGCCCACCTTCACCAGTCTACGAGCTGTGCCCTGTGACATACATGGAGGGAACATAATGATAAGACACCCAAGGAGATTGCTCTGGAGAAACAAAAACTATGGTGGGATTCATATGTCATGGATCACAGACAATTTGGATGGAGATACACCACCAAAACCAAGTGCCGGCAGATGCACGCAGTACACAGGACAGCATACAGCCCTTCTCTTCCTTCCACCACTTTTGGTGGAAAAGAACCTGGTTTGCAGCAGTCAAACCAGAGGAGGATTTGCTCACAGCTCCTGTTTCCCATGTGTTGGTTCCCATCCAAATTAATGCCAACGTGAGTGCTGAACACGAGAGCTGCCTTCAGAGATTTTTTGTTCTTGAGAACGAAACAGCAAAAGCTGAAAGTACAGTAAGTCTCTTCAGAGAGGATGGTTTAATTAGCTGGCGTGATATCAAACCTGAATGACTTCTGACATACATTTACAGTGCATTGTCTAATCTTGAGAAAGCCATGTAACCTGCCTTTATCATCATTTCACTTTATGTTCACTTGATACTTTAAAAGTATATCACATGTTCACATTTCAGAGGCCACTTCTGTATCTCCTGGCCCTTGGAACAAATGAATATTTTTTTAAAATAACATAAAATCCATAACCTGGATACATAATCAAGTGTACAGGCTGCAATTGCCTCTCAGAGTTGATATTAAAATTCAAATGTCTTCCTTCCAACTATGGAGAAGTCCAGCTTAAACACTACTTGGGAGGAAATAATTTATGCCTGGCCATCCATCTCTCTCTGGGAAGCAGAACAACACCTGAAGTGGGGGACCGCCCATCCCCAGCATTGCAAGCCAGAGTGCAAAGATGACAAAGGCAGCTATGCCTTACCTATGTGACTTCAGGTGCCGGCACCTTGACGAATCCCTAGGAAAGATGCTACTAGAACACAGGTTATGGCTGGAAAAGCCCACGGCAGATGTTTGAGCCTCTTCTTGCTCCCTAGGACACTCTCCTCGCGTGCACCCAGGCTGCGCTCCCCGAGTGCCCTTCCTTGGCCAGGCTCCCCTCCTCTCCTGGCCCTTCACCCACCACGCAAGTGCAATCCTTCTCCCCTGGTGACCCACTGCCATCTCCTCCCACCCTCTGTGTCTTTCAGTCATTTCTAATTTATTTCCTTTCTCTCATGTCAGCCTCGTGCTGTCCGTTTTGGCTCGTTCTCTAGTTCCCTCATTTCTTCTCCTCTAACGTACAGCACGAGAGAGTCCCCAGCTGATTTCCAGCTGCCACTCAAAGTCTCCTTGCCACTCAGGAGCACTGGCACTGCTCGAGACCGAAACACATTAGAGATGACGATAAAGCATGATTAAGCCCCGACACACCTCCCCCCTTTCTCTGCACCCACCAATTCAGGGTGGGAATTAGGAGGAGAGACACAGCCCATTAGCAAGGTGGTAATAAAGTCTGCAGCCACACTACTCTGAGACGGCACCGGCCATACGTGGACGGGAGAGCAAATTTCCCAGGAAGGTAAACAAGTGACTGTCCTCTCTGAGTCACCGCGGAGCCTGGTGGGTGTTTCTGGGCACTACGAGATCCTCTTTTGCCCAGAGGCACAAAGCTGAGGTTCTCCAAGACACACAGGGCAGATAGGTACCACATACCTGTAAACCGTATGTAAACATACAGTACATGTGTACATGCCATATGTGAACACACAGCCAATTTAATTAAAATATACCTGGCTAAACATCTTAAGCACAAAGTCAATTTACTAATAAATCAGACTCAAATGCAGGAATAAGTAAAACCTCACACTGGGTGCAGAGTGATTTATACACATAAGCAAAATAGATCAGTCTCACATTTCTGGAAAAGGACACCAGATGTCTTTGACGTCATCTAAATTATCTCTATTTTTAAAAGTTACTCTTTTCCATTTGCTGCCAACTCAGAAAGTCCAATTTGCCAAGATAATATATCTAGTGTGGATGAAGATTTCCAAACTTGAAGTATCAGTCTCTTAGCAACCGTAGTACTCTTTGTATTAAAACTGAGCACAGTGAAACTGTTGTCTTCTGTAGCCTTTTATGCACCTAATCAGTGAATTCCCATTAAAGACACAATATTGGAAAAATGGCATTTAGGATTCTAGATGCATACAGAATATATATACAGAGATATATTCCATATTCTCTCTCCACAGAAGGATACAGTATTTATAGTAGGTAGACATGTCAGGAAAATATGTGGTATATCTTATTCATGCAAGGAACTAGATAAGAAATGAGAAACTGAATGTAACAAAAGGTGCAGCAAGAGCTGATAAGAAAAATAAAATAAAATCACGGAAAGAACTTTTTCTTCCACCTGGGTGTGATTCAAGTGGTGGCCTTTAGGCAGTGGGCAGGGGTGAGATAAAAGAAAGCCTCCCTTTCTTGTGTGCTATGCTTTCAGCCCAGCGCTGGAAGAGCCATTTGATGCCTTCCTTTCTCCAAGCCTACAAGAGATCTGGAAAGGGTTTTCGACTCCCACATTCACATCTGCTTCTTCCAGCCCAGCACAGAAGCTCACGCTCCTGGTAAGCTTTCCTTGGGTAAATAACACTTCAAGGTCCTCTGCAGGAAAACAGGGTGTTGCAGGAGTACATGAAACTGTTTTCAATGTAGAAGGGATCGCACAAAACAACTTCTTTGCCTGGGTCTCTTGCCTGGGGTGAAGCTCGTGTGCTGCCTACTCAGCAATTCTGGGCATTGCCTTTCACAAACATAAAGAAAACTTTAGAAAACAAAATGGAAACGTGTCTCCCGACACAGTAGTTCAATACAGAGAGTCTAAAGTCGGTTTCTTACCTTCCTGCATCACTGCAGGGCCCTGGTCCCATCTGAAGACCAAGCCATACCTTCTTCCTCTGTCCCCCAGGACTCGGCGTGAAGGTGGATAGACCTGGCTGAGATTGCCATCCTCCCTGACATCAGAGTTAGCAGGACCAGGGCCATGGGCTCTGTGTGTACGAAAACCAGGAGACAGGACCAGTTTTGGAGCTTAGGCACTTCCTCTGCTGTGGTCTCTTGAGGCGAGGTCCCACAAACTGATCCACCTGCGCCATTGGACCAGACTCACCTCAATGGCTGCTGTTGGCCAGCAAAGAGTGAGGGCCAGGAGCCCATTTCCTCATGCTAAAACCATTCAAATTGAAATTCTGGACTGAAAAGAGAGGGAGCAGCTCTGCAAGCTGTCCTGGGCTCCTTCCTGCTGTCTTACAGCCACATCTCACCCCGCGTCCCCATCCCACGGCAGGGCGGCTGAGAGCACGTCCTGGATCCTCCCGAGCACTGACCACTGCAGGTCATCAAGTCCTCCAGACCAGCAGCTTACTGACACCAAGCTGCCTCGGGAGGGGATGGAAGCAAAAGCCTTGGAAGAAGGGTCCAGGCAGGTGCCCACCGCCCCACCACGGCGCGCAGGGGGACAGACAACTCCTCCAAGCTGTTACAAACAGAGCGGGACTTGTTTTCCTTTCCTCCGCTCCTGACAGATAAAAGGAAAAGGAAATCAATTCAACCTCTATTTCAGCTCTGATCTGGGCTCCTCCAAGCATTGCTGGCCTTATTCCCACAGCACTCACAACAGCAGCCCTGGTATAATTCCATTATATCGCTGCGGCTGTTATTTAAGTCGCGATGATTGCGTCGCGCTCAAGGGCAGAGGGAAGAGACGGTGAGGCCTGCTTAGATTTACAAGGCCCAGCAGCTTCCCCGTTTCCAGCCGGCCGCGTTATTCACCGGGCTTTTACTTACTGGCACATGAAAAAAAAAATGATTGCGAGATGATCTGGAGCTGACTGTACAGCGCTTGATTTCAAATGCACTTGAAGTAATCAATCTGACAGCGGGCCTCGAGGGCCGCCACGCAGGCCCACCACGCGCATACTTCATTTGCTGTCTCAGGTTTCTGAGGAAGGGGGAGCAACTCACGGCTAAAATAAACACGAGGGCCCAAGTTTTAATAAAGGAGCGACTGACGTAGCCACAGCTCTGGCCTAGCTCATCCTCATCAGCTGCTGTCATTATATCGCTCACCTGTGTGCACCGCCTGTCTCGCCTTTAATAGTGTAACGCAGCGAAGAGAGGGGTTTATTCATTATCATCATCTATTAACTAATTAACTGCAAACCACTGAGGTGGTGTGTGCTGTGTCGCAGCAGCAGCTCAAGATATCACCTCAATCCACACGTACAATATGCGCCACAGACATGATACTCACACAAACCACCTGAAAGGAGGGTGTAAAGAGGTGGGGGTTGGCCTCTTCTCCCAGGGGAATAATGACAAGACCAGGGGAAATGGTCTGAAGTTGGGGCAGGGTAGGTTTAGATTAGATATCAGGAAGAATGACTTTACCGAGAGGGTGGTCAGGCACTGGAACAGCCTGCCCAGAGAGGTGGTGGAGTCACCATCCCTGGAGGGATTTAAGAAACGTGTAGACATGGCTCTTCAGGGCATGCTCTAGTGCCCGAGACTGTTGGGTTGTGTCTGTCTGTGGGTGGGTGTGGTGTGTGTGTGATGGTGTGGGTTTGGTTGTTGGGTTTTTTTTGTGTCTGGTTGGACTCGATGATCTCAAAGGTCCCTTCCAACCATGAATATTCTGTGATTCTGTGATTCGGTGCCGACCTCTAAAACTCATAGCCTCGCTAGACTGCAAAATGGAACAGGTCCCAGGTTAAAATTGCATTGAATTTCCCATGGCAATAATGAAGTTGCTTGATAAAATTACTCTGGAAGTATTTCTTGCAAATATTAATCTATTTAGATTCATAAGAAATACAATAAAGAAAAAAAACACCTGACAATTCTTGGTTGCTTTGCCATTAAATAGATAATTAAATTCAAAGTAAACCTAGTCCCTGGTCTAGATTCCCAGCACAAAGAAACCAACTGCAGGAAGAAAAAGGCTCCAGCACTAATCCCTTTCCCAACACAACCACCACATAACTCCCTCAGTGGAGCAAGGGGACAGGCTCAGAAACGTGCCCCACTGGTTACGGGCTCTGGGTCCTTCCAGAGGTAACTCCTCTCCCCCAGGGCTCAAGGATCCTGCTCCAACACCTGCACAGCTTAACGCAGCCCTTTGCTGTGGAAACACCTTTGGGGAGAGAGGACCAGGGGAGCATCTCGCTAAGAAACCAGTGACAAGGGAGCAATGTTTCTAAGTCAGTTCATAGGAGAAGAGAAGAAGTTTTGAAAAGTTGGGGGGGGGAGGGAAATGAGTTTCTGTTATATTCCCACCCCTCTCCCAGGAAAGTGTCTTCTCCTGCAGAAGAGAAAACGCACCGCTGGGTTGTGTTGCAGGCTGTGATGTAGAGACTCCCCGCATCCCTCTCCAGCTGAGCCCGCTGCGCTGGACAAAATCTGCCTGTTATCGTGGAGACGTTACTACACTGAAACAACATCAGCAGAGCTATTAGGAAAGCGGCTGCACGTTACGGAGGTTGCCAATAGCTCCAGGGGATTTCACAGTGGCCAAGGATAACAAGGAGGAGGGAAATCCTAGCTGTGCTCCTTCCATAGGCTGTATCCCCGGTGCCAGCTGCCTGTGGAGGGGGACTGCGCCCCAGCATGAGCCCACCGGGGAATCCTAGACACAGAGGACCACTGCTTCACAACCATGCAACGCAACCCAAGAGGTGGGGGAAGGATAAAGACAGCTACACATTCTTCATCTCCATCTGAGATTCTCTTCCAGTGTATTTAAGTAACAGTGCAGAAGAGCAAAAAAGGAGGAAAAATCCCAAGCAGGTCAGTTGGGTAATTGCTGTTGCACATCAGCTGCATTCCCTCTTCTGGTCCTTCCCATCTGTTTCACCACATATGCAGGACTATATGATTCCCAGTAAGGGACTGGAAGGGCTGTCACAAGGTTACATATTCCCTGTGCTCACCTGAAGCCTGGATGAAGCTCACCCAGGGCAGTGTTTGTAAAGCCGAGTTCACACTGTCCCAGGGATGGATAATGAGGAGGACCTGAAATACTCAAGCTGGCCATGGGACAACTGCGTATCTCCAATTGCCAGCTGCAGTTGTGTGGCCACGTCTGTGGATGGCGATAACAGGTCAGAGGAGATCTGACACTCAGCCAAAGGCCCATCTTCAAACAGTCCCCAAACTTCTTGCACAGATTTTTCCAGTTCCTTTCATGATCATATTTTCTTTTCTCTGTCCTGTGGCAAGAAGTTCCATGGTTTAACCATGCAATATGTGATGATCCACTTTCTCTTCTTCCTAAACACCTCCTTCAACTTCCATCTGACATTTTCCAGCTTTTGTTTTGGAACAAGGAGAAACAACTGCTCCCTGTTCTCATTGTCCACACTATTCACCCACTTTATAGACTTAGATTTACCATATATTCAGCTGTGTTCAGGCTGAAAAGTCTTTGTCTAGCTCTCAAAAACCTGCTTCGTCTAATCTGTCCTTCCAATTTGGCCTATTCAGCCATTGCTAAACTCTCAGTGGTCACCAGAAACACTGGGCGTCCACCGAGCCCTTTGGAAGATCACCAGTCTGTTGCTGAGCCTTTTTGAGTAGAAGAAAATAAAGAAACCTCCAGGTCCCCAAAACCAAGGCCCCAAATATTCAAGGTTGAAATCTCACACTGCCTCACCGCAGTCACCAGCAGTACTGGAAGCAGTTCCCACAGGAAAAGGACCTTCCCTAAGATCACCGTGAGCGGGTCATCAGGGCTAGGAGCTTGGTCACACCCCTGTGCCCAACACCCGTGAGAGGGACAGGCAAGTGAGATCCTCTAGGAGGGTCTGAGGTCTCCCATCCACAGGAGTCCATATCAGTGTATTCACACGCCCTATTACCATAGCATCTGAATACCACCCTGCTACATGCATTTTCGCATCCCTGATGTGATGGAGAATGGCTCTTATCTCTACCCGAGGCCAGCCAAAGCTCAGGGAGCGACTGAGAGTCCTGGACTCCTAAACTAGACCCACACGATGGGCCAGCAGCAGCATTCACCTTGGCCATCTCCAGTGGGGACCTACCAGGTCATTCCCACCACCCTCCCGCGGAGGGGGAAGCAGCAGCTTGGCCAGTGGCTGCCCAAATCAGCCGAGAACGGCTGGACTCGCCATTTGCAGAATGGCCCCATTAGAGAAACGAGGAAAGGACGGAGAGCAGCCGGTAATTGGCAGGGTCTGCCTCTTTCCTGCCTCGCTCTCCCCGTTTTAATAGAAAAGCTGCAGAAACATTCACACTTAATTATATAAAAAGCTGTACATGAGCCCAGCTGCAGGGCCGAGCCAATGCATATCACTTCGGAAAGACATAGTTGCGTAATTTCTGTCAAGTAATTAGCGTGCTCCGCAGCACACCGAGCCGAGAGTTTTACTAGCACTAAACAAGGTTAGCAGATTTGTAAACAGCTTGCTATGGAGTAATATTTTTCTGCTCATATCGTCTAAAAATATCTTGGGAGAATTTGCTCCAGTGCAAATGGCTCTGCTTGAAAGGGTTTAAAACAACAAAAAAGCCTATGATAATTCAGAGCAGGTTTTCGTGTCGTTTGCCTGCCGGTCGCTTGCTTTTCGGTTCCCAGCTTCAAACAGTTACACAGCCCAGGGCTTGGCTTTGCTAAAACACCCCGTTTCACCAGAAATGAAGTAAACCCCACGCTAACACCCAGCTCCATCCCTTCCCTGCTTCCTACACGACCTGATGCATGGTCAAATTACAATTTCTGGTTCTTTTCACTGCAGGTTCCAGGGGGCTGGGGTCTCAGGTGGTACCTGCTGGACCACTGGGTGGGAAGGCAGAGTCTCCGCCCCGAGGAGCCATGGGAGAAGACACCTGGGACCTGTCTAAAGCTCACAGAGAGCTCCATGGTTCCCTAAGTTCTGCATTAAAGATTTAACTCTTCTAAGACCTTGCACGTGGCATCCGCACCCGGGCGAATGGCATCCTTCTGCTGAAGGGAGGAGGACGCACAAATGACTCTCCAGGAATTGAGATTTACTATTTCCCAGCAGCCTGTAGATGACCTGCGCTCAGGTTAGAAGCAAAAAGATATTTTACTTCATCTGTTAATGCTTGGGCTCCCCATGGGAGTCCTCAGGTCCTTTCATCTCACCCTCCAGTGCTGAGAAAAAGCTTGTTTCATGCACTGTTACTCTAGGTGAGCTCACCACCATCTGCAGCATGGACTGAAGATGCCAGCAGGATTGGATTCAGGTAACCAATGCTATGTCCCCAGGAGCAGACCCCAGCTCCTCGGTTGGGCTGGACCTGCAGCTCCTGACCAGGGTTGTAAAGGACACGTGTCCCCAGAGTCAGCAGCTTCAACACCAGATCCTCCAAGTGGGCAAAGCTGCTGAAAAGACGGTGCAGAGAAACGAGCTGTGCCATACCTCCACCTGCCTTGTAAAATCAGGGTGATAACACTGAACCTGAACAGGGCTCAAATAGCTTCACATGCCTGTCAAGTGACTGTGCTCAAGTCTGGGGTCTCCTGGAGCTCCTCGGAGCATCCATGGTCTGGTGGGACAGGGCTTCCCACAGCAGGACCACAGACTTCACTGGACCACAGGCAAATGAACAAAACACCACAAGTCATTTGAGCACTTGTAAGAATATCTATTTTCCCCTTTGCTTGTGCCAGATTTGGCCATTTGAGCAGTCAACTCTGTTGGCTTATTTGGGAAAAAGCAGACCATTGGGAGCTTTGCTATTCCATCCACATTTATCATTAGGAGGCTGCTAATGAAACCACAGAGACCTCCTGATGCCCGGGAATGGCAGAAAGAGGAGTACAAAGTGGCACACTTTTTACACTTCATTGGGAAGCTTTATAAATTAATTGGAGTACAAAGTCAGGTCTAATTGATGTTTGTATTGATTGAACTGCTCCAAGTCTTAATTTTGGTTGTAAAACTCACTTTAAAATAGAGCCATTTATAATTAAGACAGGATCTGTAATTAATGGAGTTTTATACTCATAAAACTGCCTCTCTCATCAGTCTAAATTAAACTCCACATGAAAGTTTGTGCAAATTAAATACAGTACATGCCAAAACTACTTTCTCCAAACTCTTTGCTATTCTTATTAATGTCAGAACATAAGTGATTTGGAGATTTGAAAAAGTGATGAAAATTCCTATTAGAAGTGGTGACAGCAGGGAAGGGCCCCCCGTGGGTGCAGGGAGCCCTGTGACGGTGAGGGACACCCGTGCCCACCCCGTGCAATGCAAACAGACACAGACACCATGGTCACGTCCAACGTGTGACAGCAGCAAAGCCACGAGCCGTTTCCCACACCCCAGTTAGAAAATGGATATATTGTCCCTCTTGCACAATTGTGTCAAGTCGTAGCCCAAACCTGGTTTCAAAAGTATTTTTTTCCAACAGAGTCACTCCAGGCCACCAAGCACAGCAGGGCCTTATGGGGGGAGGGCTCCCTTGCCTTCACGTGCCAGTGGTTATTTAAAACAAGGGCTGTGATGTGCTGTGCCCTCAAAGCCTCCTCAGCTGCTCAAGCCGTTAATGAAAGTCTCCAATTCTGGTATCTGTGGTTGACCATATGACTTTTTCCAACTTGATCTCATCGGAAATCTTTACAGCCATCAACCACAATATTTACAAAGCACAGACAATTTTGGGCTGGTGGCAAGAAAATACATCATCTTGCACATATGTACATAGATAAAAGTTCCCCAATAAATCTGTTTTCCATGTGCGAGAATCTGCCTCATCCTTATCTAGGTAATTAGCTATTCGCTTCTTTAAAGGCTCCCATTTAATTGGGGTTGCTGTTCTTAGTGGAGTATCATTTCCTCTTCCCAAAAGCACTACTACTATTTTTGTATCATTTTCTGGCTGCCACATTCTGGTTTTCCCACTAAAATTAAAAAGTCACTGCAGCACTCACCAAGTATTTATGGCTTGAAGATTCCTACACACGTCCCTGAGCCGACATCCATAAAAGCTTGTCACAGCTGTCCAGCATTTTCCCACACAGCATCAAACTTTTAAGTTGAAGCTACTGAGGGTCCCTCAATAGCTGCTGTAACAAGCTACAGAGGCTGACTTGCTCCCTGCTAGCTCCCAACGGTCATCCTTTGGAAATGCCCATCTGTCTCCACGGACAACAGAAGATCAGTGGTTAGAGAAGTCTCAATGAGCTCTCCAGGTGAGGGAATAAACTGTGGCCCGTGCCCACAGCTGTGAACCTCACCAGTGTTTCTCCCCACCTTTTGGATAAGGTCTGTGTTAGTCCTCTGGATGGCCAGAGCCAGTCCTGCTCCCACCAAGGTCACGGAGAGTCTGAAACCACCATCAGCCAATGCAGAGCTGAGGACACGATAGAGACATGGCAAGTGCCTCTCTGCGTGGGTGGGAAGAAAATGTCAAAGCTGGCATCAAACCGATTTGTTTAATCCCTTTTAGAGCTAAATCAGACAGGCTCATAACCCTCCTGCCTCAGAGTTTCTCTTCTTAGTCCATTCTTTTAATTTGTTTTGCTCCCATCCCATCAGAGCCTCAGAGGCCCCATGAACAAGTGCTGGAAGAGGTAAATGGGAATGCAGAAAGTTGATTACTAACGAACCACATAAATTATCATACTGGTGATTGCCCAAAGGACTAAGGTTCAAAAGAGCCTCTTTCTCCTCCATCATCAGTTCTCAGTCTGAACACCCACACCAGCCCGGGGCCGGCCCACTCACACAGGCAGGTTTGCTCAGGTGCATTATAAACTGGGGTGGGACTGGTTTCGTGCCGTCAATAGCTGACATTTCCTTGCCAGCCAGTAGACAAGGGATGCCAGTATTACCCATGCTCATGTGCACAGATGGAAACATAAGGCTATGTACCGGAAAGCACCCTAGGATGAGACGTGATGCCCGGTCTTTTAGCACTCAATTAGGGATGCACACTCAGGCTGCGAGGATGAAACTTTCTGCAGGAGTTGGTGCTGAAAAGCTTTCTGTTAGAAAGAGAAATACACCCTAAGGAGATTAGTCAGTTATCCGATTTCTTTAGCTACAGAGAGTGAAAGCCCAGCTCTGTTGATGGGAATTTTGTTCCTTGTATCAATGGGATCAGGATTTCACATTTACAAAATAAGCACGTTTTACTTTGAAGACAACAAGTCCCTTTCCAACCTAAAAACAGCTCTTCTGTTGGTTAGGCAGGGAGGAGGACATCAACCCTTCTGCCTCTCAAGAAACATTCCATGGCTGGCTTCTCCATGCAGCCAAGGAATCGGAAAATTCAGGGACGTGCAATGTTTGGCTATAAACATTGTTCTGATGGATAAACACATGCTGTCAAGGTCAACAAGTTACCAGAAGAGCTTCTTATTTGCTGAGACTTAAGGCTGCAATTCCAAACCTGAAGTTGTGTGCTGCAAAGCACCCTGGAAAGCGTTAGAAGGCACAATAACTGCGCAAAATACCTGAAAACAGCAGCTTCAGGCTTCTGTTATTGCAAATAAACACCACTGGAGACATCACCCAGTGCATTACGGAGTCAGCACTTTCCCACAGCAAAATTCTTGCCCGTGCCATAGCAACGCGCGCAAGGTGTCCATCGGGCACATACAATCCAGCCAAAAGCCTTGACTCACTGCACCGTTACAAAGACAATAACCTTAACCCGCAGATAAATTCCTCCAATCACCGGCTCAAAAAAAAAAACCCTCTAAAAAACCCAGAACAGCTAACGATAAACAGCTTTTAAAGCGAGAGGCTGCCTGTCTAATCCAATATCCTTCTGCATTTTTATTATGTGACCTTCTCCCCCAAAAAGGACACATAAGCCTTACCCTTATCGATAAGAGTTACAAAAACCAAGGCACGTCCCCCGTTTGCTACTAACAGAGCAAAAAAAAAAAGGGAAGGCAGAGAATGCCGGACCTTAGTGCAGGACAGCAGGAAAGCCTGAGGCCAGAACCTCCCTCCAGAGCCCTGTATTTAACCAGCCTCTTTATGTGCTTTGCTTCCATTTCCTCGGCTCGTATATTCCACCTTTTATTGTGAAAAATGAGAGAGAGAGAGAGAAGAAAAGAAGATGGGGAATACGGCAAAATAAAGCTATCGAGAAACGAGCCTGGAAGGCAACTGGAATGAACTCTGAAGAAGTCATTAGCTACCTAACCCCTTAAGCAGCCCCAAAGTGGGGAGGTGGTGGGGAAAGTGTGCTTTCTTTTTGCATTTCAATCCAAACCAAACCTTGTATATTTTTACTGCTCAGAAGCTGGGCTGAAACGCCCGTTCCTCATGGGCTCGCCAGCAGACCAGGCTCAGCTCATGGGAGCTCAGCAATGAAGCAATTAAAGCACTTAAGAGGCCACGTGCCAGGTGGCTACATAGAAGGAGTCCATGGACACCCATGGACATCAAGCTGCTGGTCTGAAGGTAACTCAGTCATGGTGCCACCAGTTTTGGGGGATCCTTGGGCAGGATGGGAGGGATCGCTGCGGGTCCCTGCCCAAACCTCCTTCTCACCCCACCACAGCACCTTGCCGTCACCTTGGCTGGAGAAGAAACATCACAAGACAATTTGTCTCCTGAAGCACTTTCACCGAAAACACAGATTTGGCCACTCTGAAACACCTCATCAGCTCGCAGCAGCTGCACGAGCTGCGTGTCCCGGCTCCTGCTGAAATAACATGTTTTGGTTTGAACTGTTTTAATGGAAGCCCGTGACTTGGTGAGCCAAAATCTGCAAGTTTGCCGCACCTTCAGACCAGAAATAAGTTAAAAAGTTCAAACTCTAAATGAAACACTTTGTTTTGGAACAGATGAGATTTTTTTCCCCAGCTTCCGATTCATGGGGAAAAAAGTGCAAAAATAAAAATGTGCTGAAATGGATCCCCCGACTTTTTTCTTTCTTTCTTTTTTTTTTTTTTTTTGAATTGCTGGTGAACTGAAAAATCCCATATTTGCTCAGCTGAGTTTGGGAGGCAGCTCCTGTCCTAAGGCTGTTTAGTCTTATTGCTAGTCCCAGAGGTACAGACTTTGCTCCTACACCCTCTGCCACCAGGGATGGGGCTACCCCTGGGGCTTTTAGAGAGGGACACCTGAGCCTGTGGCACGTCCACCTCCCCGAGGGACAACGCAGGAGAGCACGTCATTTCAGCGATATCCTCTAACTCTGGCTCTATTTTCTCATTTTCTCCTTCTGCAACACTGAAATCAAATTTACAAAGCGGTGACAAGCTGCATTTAAGTACTCGTGATGGACATTTCATCCGTCAGACACATTGGCAAACACAGTTTCACATTTCAAAGGCAGAAATTACTGTGTCCCTGCAAAGCTCAATTTACTTCTTATGTGCAAACATGAAGAATTGCTGAGAGAAAAAAAAAAAAACTGCTTCAAATCTTTTTTACCTTCGGGAAGTAATAGCAATTACAATCAGTTACACAGCCATATTTCTTCCCCCTCCCCATCCAAACCTATTCACAAAATCGCATGCGCTGGATTAGATTTAGTTGAAAGAAAAGTAATGAGATTTGTGATTCCTAGCAAATTAAATAGAAATTGCCCAAAAGAATAATCCTAAAATACAAAATACTGCCTCGTTCCACATGTTGCTAATAGGCTTGTGTTCTAATGGCTAATTTAGAAAGAGGGACTTTTCTTAAATGACATCTTAATGATGTGCATTCAAGAACATGAGAGACAAATATCTTTCACTACTGACACTTTAGATTTTTCCGTATTTTTTTTATGTAGAATTCTCATCAAAATAAAGGAAACATTTTATGAAAGGCTTTGTGCTGTTCTGCAGAACTAAAGATTGAAAATTCCAAATGCTAACATTTCTGAAAGTTGTTTTTCTTGCCCTTACTTGTCTCGTGGTTGTTGCTGCAAAGGGCTGAAGCACTGCCTGCAACCCCTCAGCACCGAGCAGGACACAGCATGGAACTGAGCACCTCACTACCTGTCAAACCCATCCAAATTCCATGGTCTGGCTCCATCTACTCTTCTCTCTACTGAATGGTGCCAGGACTTGGCGTACTGGGTCCCTGAGGACCTCATGTCCCGACTCATTCTGAGTGTTGCTTCATGCAATGCTCCCACGGGTCCTGCTGCCTGTCCCACCAGCACCACCATGGTCCCTCTCTTTCAGTCCTCTCATAGAATCATAGAATGGGTCATGTGGGAAGGGACGCTAAAGACCACCCAGTGCCAACCCCTGCCCTGGGCAGGGACACCTCCCACCAGACCAGGTTGCATAAAACTCCATCCAACCTGGCCTTGAACCCCTCCAGGGATGGGGCAGCCACAGCTTCTCTGGGCAACCTGGGCCAGGCTCTCACCACCCTCACAGCAAAGAAGTTCTTCCTCAGATCTCATCTCAATCTCCCCTCTTACAGTTTAAAACCATTATCCCTTGTCCTATGGCTCCCCTCCCTGATCAAGAGTCCCTCCCCATCTCTCCTGTAGGTCCCCTTGAGGGACTGGAAGGGGCTCTAAGGTCTCCCCGGAGCCTTCTCTTCTCCAGGTTGAAACCCCCCAACTCTCTCAGCCTGTCCTCACAGCAGAGGGGCTCCAGCCGTCTGACCATCAAAAGATAATGGGACACTTCACAAATTTGCATGTCATCGTTGTGCAGGGGCCATGCTAATCTTCTGTGTATTGTTCCAATTTTAGTATATGTGCTGCTGAAGTGGACCTGGGGCACAACAGTCATTCAATGTGGAGAAGAACTGGAGACCAAGGCCGACAGTGAGGTCCTGGCTCAGCTCATCCTCTGCAAACCCACCACGGTGCCCCCAGAGAGCCCCTGGCTGAGCCCTGCGTGGAGCAGCATCACCCAGCCGTGCAGGAGGTAGAGGACATTGGGCTGACCTTAAAACTGTAGTTTTAACTGATTTCATTTGGAGAGTGAATAATCTGAGCCAGATTGGCATCAGCCTTAGGAACTGCAGTGATTTCAGCCCGTGCACCATCCACTGCAGTAGCTGCTCTGGCACCGAAGGCTCACAAAGCATTTTATGAACTACTACTCTCTGCCTGGCTCTGGTGAGCTTTGCTGCACGCCCTGTGCTCCTGGGCACATCCCTGACATCAGAGAGGAGAAGCAAAGGTGGCTGAGCTCTAGCTGTGCCCCTCCAGCATGCCCAGGAGCATCCCTGTACCCACACGGCCACCACTAGCCACGCTCCCTGCAGCCCTGTGCGGCACCCATCTCCTCAGAGCATCACGGTCACCCTGGGAGATTTGCACCCCTTTTGTTTTCGCAGGCAGGCAGGAGCTAAGTCTGACTTCAAAGGCTTTGCTCTGATCCTCTTTGATGTCGCCAAAGCCAGTCAAGCTGGAAAAAGCAGCGCTTCCCTGCTGGGCTCCTGCTCCGTCCCCCTGTCCCC
>JAHREE010150652.1:21017-41967 GCA_033628505.1 Tringa tobata
GGGCTGTTCAGCTGGAGAAGAGCAGACTGAGAGGGGATCTCATCGATGCTGAGCAATAGCTAAAGGGCGGGGGGCAAGAGGATGGGGCCAGACTCTTCTCAGTGGTGCCCAGGGACAGGACAAGGGGCACAAACTGGAACACGGGAAATTCCATCTCAACATGAGGAAGAACTTCTTTCCTGTGAGGGTGGCAGAGCCCTGGAAGAGGCTGCCCAGAGAGGTGGTGGAGTCTCCTTCTCTGGAGATACTCAAACCCACCTGGACATGTTCCTGACCAACCTGCTCTGGGTGACCCTGCTCTGGCAGAGGGTTGGACTGGGTGATCTCTGAAGGGACCTTCAGAGACTCCCCCCATTCTGTGATTTTGTGATTCTTCCTGCTGAGGGATCCCTAGTGTTGGAGAAAACCCAGCACTGATCTTCAAGGCTAAGCCATCACACCCCCTAGGACAGGTAACCGCAATGTCTCCATTAGCATCTCCGCTGGACACAGACCGTCTGGAGCAAACAGGCACCTTGCAAGAAAATAATACCCTGCAGAATATTAACACTGCACCAGAATTTATGATTTTTAAATGGAGGCTGCTTCATACCTGGAACGGCCGAGTCCCAAGGAAACCCACACTGTAATTAATAAATGTAACTGGAAAATGAGCAGAAGGAGCTCGGGAAAAGTGAGAGATACAGCTGCTTCTGTCCACAGAAGAATCTGCACAGTGATGCCGCAGTTTTATATTCAGAGACACGAAACACTATTAAAGCCCAATATAAGACATAAATTATTCCATTTCCAGCCACGATCGCTCACAGTGGAGACACTGTGGATAAACCTCTCTTCCAAAAGAACTCTGCAAAAGAGAAAACGAGCTTTATAGAGTCTCATCCACTTAATTAACAGGCTGCTTGCAGCGCTTACACCGACGCGTGGACTCAGAGACCCTTGCACAAATCCACGGGCAGAGCGATGCTCTGGGGCCATACCCCAGAACACTCCCCCTCCTCCATCTCCTGTCCCAGGAGAATACCCTCGCAACTCCTTCCTCGCCAGCAGGATGCTCTTTCTTCTTTGTTTCTCTTTCCCCTTTTCCAAGTGGTGGGTTTTTTTTGTTTTTTTTTTCCCTTCCCATGGACAAAAAGCCGAGCAGAGCAGGCTCAGCCTGTTGCTGCTACATGAGTCAGTCAAGTGACTAATGCCTCTCCCCCCCTGGGTTTCCCTCGGCGAGCACATTGCTTCTCCAAAACACCGTTTGATCTCACCTGGGACACCAGAGATAATCAGTCTCAGCCCGCCGACACGGCGCAGCCAGCTGGCTGCCGAGGCTGGGGGGAACCTGCCTGCCCCTCTCTGCCTTCTGTGCCCATCAGCAGGACTGCAATCCCTGCGGGCAAACAAGCAGACCCGGAGAAAAATCAACACCTGGGGAGAGATACGAGGAGTCGAGCAGCGGCCCCGACTCTCCAGCAAGGCAGGGACTGTTTATCAAGCCCTTCTGATAACGCAAGGGTGAGCCAGGATCTGGATCAGCCACAGCCCTCGTGGCTCACGGGGTTTCTGCTAAATAACAACCCCTAAATGAGACTGCACAGTGACGGGGCTCTGCAGCATCACGGTCCCCCCCCTTCCCAGGACTTACAATATCCAAGGAGCATCATATCAGACAGGCACAAGAGGGTAAACACCCCTGATTTGGGCCTTATTTTCAGAGGCAGGGCTAGGATGGCATGGCTGTGTTTGTGATGGGGAGCTATTTTAACTGGTTTTGCCTCCCAGCAGGGACCCAGCATGCCACCAGCCCCAGGACTGACCACCCCGTTGTCCTGTTGGGACTCCAGAACAGGCTCCAGCCCAAAGACACCTTCAGCCACTTGGCATCGCCTGCACTATTGGCATGTGGGATACAACTGTTAATTTAAAATCCATATGGGGGATCATTTAACCATGCCCTTCAAATTATTTTAAGAGCTGTTTCCCAGTAGAGGCTGAAGCTGCTCTTGGTTGACTTCTGCACAGGAGCCCAGGAAAGAGCAACCCAGTTAAGAGCTTCTGCAGGTGACAGAAGAGAGGTTGGGGAGAAGAAGCAGAAACCAGGTAAAGCATGTCCTGCAAGGTGGTGTATAATCTCTAAGGATAGAAAAGTCCCCCGGTGAGGTAAGTCCCCAGATCCCTGCCTTGAAGTCTACTGCACCCCGAGCTCCTGCAGCCAGCAGCTTTCTCCCCGTTTCATGTGCTGCTCTGCTGACATCTCTGGTTTAGGCAGGTGAAACCATGCACCGGTGTCTCCACTCTGGATCTCAACCACAAGGACTGCACCAAGCCAGCCAGGTTGATGTCTACGATCATAAAAAAATAACAACCTAGATATATACATATATATATATATCAGCTAAAAAAAACCTCCTTGTAGATACCTCGTAGACCCCACCTGGGGCAGGGGTACCTGGTCTAAGGCACCAGACACCAACAGCTCTCCTGCTGCCACGCAGCAACATTTCCTCCTGCACGGACACTGCTGATTTCAAAGGAATCTGGGTCAGGTAAGGATTTATCGTGATGTCTTTCTGGACAAATAGCTGCTGCTGTGGTTCACATTTGGGTTTTCTCTGCAAGGCACTGACTAGCACACATTTCACAGGGACTCTTTGCAAAGCCTACTTAGAATGCATGTGCCTCCCTTCAGGTGATATTTGTCAGATTCCTACTATGGAAATGTTTTTACCTCCTGACAATACCCTTTAGATAGTGCCTATGGAGGTGGATGACTCAAGCTTGACATGATGATTTCCATCCACCATTTTTTATTAAAAATACTCCTAGTGGTTCATAACGTGAAGACAGAAGCTGGTTTTTAAAGGGATGTGGAAACCACAGAGTATGCACAAATTCTGCCACAATTTTATGTCAACCAACAACAGCCAGAAAATCTATATGTAAAACAGTTCCTTCCAGCCTTAATTTATAATCTCATGCCTAGAAACCACTAAGCATATGGCAATAACATCCATCGAGACCCCACCGTGCTTTGCAGTCCCTAAGAGACAGGTTATAGATGGCCTGCCACTTTCAACTTTGTCATTTACTTGATGTTACAAAGTTAAGTATCGCCTAATATAGCTTTCTGCGAGTTAATTCCCTTTGTGACGGTGACAGCTTCTAAAAACCCTCACGCTACTACAGAACTGCAAATAGCAAACACCGCTGCTAGGAATAGACAAGCCATCAGCAGAGTGACCCTCTATCTCTCCAGCCTCTTTCCTTGCTGCCAGCGTAGTATTTAAAGCAGGATGGAAAAACACAGAGCGGAGTTAAAAGTCGACAGATGGCTGCTGCAAGTCGGAAAAGTTTTCGTGGGAGAAAAATAACCGGTCGGAGAAGAGGCAGAGCAGCACCCTGAGCACGCCGTGCGTTCATCCAAAAACCCAGACTCCTTCCCTCTTAACTTGAAGTCGGAAATATTTTTCATTTCCTGATCTCCCTGTTATCCCTCATCCAGCGCCCGCAGGCTGCCAACACGGAGCATCGGTCGGCGCTGGCTGCGGGGACGTGCAGGGGGGGACACTCCGCCTCCCAGCCCTGCAGCATCCCAGAGCCCACGCGTGCAGGAATCCTTCCCGAAGCGACCGGCGTTGAGACACGCGATGCTCAACACGGGGTGGGGAAAAAAAAAAAAAATCTGCTGGAAAAAACCCGACGGATCAGGCACTTGTCGGAGCCTTGAGCGCAGGGGAGCATTACAGAAAATTCCCACCGACGTCCCCAGTTTCAAAGCTTTAATAATTTAATATGTGTGACTGGAATTTCTCAATAGGCTGGAACTCCCTGGGGACCAAAATCTCATTGAAAAAGACACCAAGGAGAATTTGGCATCGCTTTCCCAGCCTGTAAGATTAAATGCAAATATGTTATTGGCACCGAGCTATCACAGCTTGATATATCCACAAAGCTCCCATACACTGACATTAACTTCTCAAGGAAGAACATTTTGTTACTCACCCTGAGATAGTTTATGCTTCAAGGCAGAAAGACTACTTCTGTTTTGGGTTTGGGCAGTGGTACCTTCACCAATTACCAGCACACCGGGGCACTGATCTAGTCTTAGTGACAAAATACAGTAAGATACTGACTGCTGACCTAATATTACATATAATTTCCAGCCACTCTGGTAGCTGGCACGCAGAAAAGTAGCTCAAGCTTCTTAGGCTGCTCTGACTTCGTCGGACACGAATCAATCCGGTGCCACTTCTGTGTTTGCAGGTGGAAAATAATGGCCTGAGGTTGAGCTCTTCTCTGCTGGGCTAAGAACTGGGGCATATCTTCATGGCAAAGACACAAAGCCCTGGAAAATAGGTGTTTGTAAAGCAAAAGGCTGCCAGAAAAAAAAAAAAAAAAGTAACTGAATTCTAACAAGAAGCCTGTGCTTAACAGGCAGAGAATAAATGGATGATTAGTTAAAGAGCTCTAACCATTCTCCCGAAGAACGAGGGGGATACTCTTTGTGAACAGAGATGAATGAACTCTGCTGCTCTCCAATTCAATAGCACAGTCATAATGGGGCGCCGACCACACTAAATGGATGCAGCTCTCGCATTAGCGGCGGCTCCGCTGCTGCCTTCTCAAAAGGCAGCTCCTCTACACCTAAATCACTTCATTTGCTGTTAATTAATGGAGATGATCCGCAGCCTCTCGAGTTCTGGTTTCTCCTCCGGGAAGGGGGGTCAGGCCGTGTGTCCCACTGCCTCCCCCGGCTGCTGCTCCCACCCCGGGGCCACCGGTGGGAAAGCGACACCGAGAAGGTTGGCGAAGCTTGGAGATCACCCAACGTGGCTTGGGCTGACAGCAGGGAGACAGGGGAAGGTTGGAAAGGAGACAGGGCTCCCATCCCACGTCCAGCCACAGACCCTTTCCAGGCAGACAGCAGGGGAACAAATCAAGGACAAGTCTCTCTGGTGCGACGGGGTGGCCCTGACAGCAGGTTGCTGCCCTGATGCCACTTGAGTCAGCTCTTGACGGTCGTCTGCAAATCTCAAAGGTGGTTACAGCAGAAGTGCTCTAATCAGGGGAGGCATAGCAGAAATACCCTTGTTCTCTGCATTTGAAATAAACTGCGAGACCTCATCCAATGTCCTCCCGACTGCCCAGCCAACCCCTGTCATCCTGAATAGGGACAACAGCTAAGCTTTACCTTGCAACGTAACGTGTCATGTACAGGATGCCAAGCCAGCTCAGATCTGCTCAACAACTTAAATCTTCAAGCAGAGCTCCTGTAGCCCAGAAGAGCCCAGGAGATGCCTCTGCAGTCCTTGTGTTCCCAGGATCTTAACTAAGCTGCATTGGAAGTCATTGCTCACATTGCATCTACGTGCATTCAACACGTATTCATTGGGAGAGAAGAGAAGGAGCCACAAGTACTCAGAAAACACTGTTTGTACTCAAGTTAATGTGAAGCTCGCAAAACCAAATCCAAAGGTTCCAAGTTGGCAAAGGCTTGAAAACTAAGGTCTGATTTACCAAAGCAGAGGTGAAAAGGAGGAGGGTGAGCAGAAATGCTGGCTTTCTGTTTTGCCAAAATGGCTCCAACCTGTCTGCTCCAACCTGTCCTGGAAGGACCATTTCCACCTTGCACCATCCCCTTGCTCATTTCCTCATCAAGTTCTCTATCAAGACCACTGATTATGATCATGGCTTTTACCAAATGGCCACTGGGAAGCAAACCAAGAGCTTCAACTTGTTCCACAGCTCTCAAAGACCAGCTGTCAACAATATTAACTTTTGCTCAGAAATGACCCTGGTGAGCCACAAATTGCCTACGAGAGAGATCTTCCCACCAAAAACCAGACTGGGAGTATACCTGGCCTCACATCCCGTCTGTGGGGCAGAAGGGGTTAGCAGCAACCATTTTCTGGGGAGGACATTATGGGATTCTACAGACAGCAGATGCGGACAACCTTCCTGATAGCCTTTGCCAGCCTGAGGCTGGTCTGTGCTCCCAATCACTGACCTGCAAAAGGGAATTTTAAAGCTCTTTCAAGCCTCTTGAGCCACAAGCCACCTCCACACATCTTGTTATACTGAGACACAGAGAGAAATCCCACTTTTGAACAGCCACGAGGCAAATGAGAAGACTTGCTAGGAAGACAGACTCAGCTCTGCAGGTTCCCAGGAAAGGCTAAAGACATCTTTATAAAAAGACATTAGCCTAACTTTTTCTCTTGCAAAGTTTTGCCCGTAAAAAGCGGCCTTTCTCTTTCAAAAAGCTGCCTTATTTCTAGGCACAAAGACAAAATCTGAGGCTAAAATCAGTCTAAAGCTCTCAGCACAACTTTGGTCGGGGACCTTTTCTTTGCCCCTGATCTGCTGAGCCATCTCACTTCTGACCTTTTGCTCCTTGCTTCACGGGGAGAATACCTCTGGTTATTGCATGACAATGCCACAGAGAAGGTGAAAACGAGCCTTTCCCTCTTTCCCAGCCCCCTTTGGAAAACAGGAAGGATGTTGCTCACCATCCAGTTCCTCCACAGAGATATTGGCGAGCTGCTCGCTGTCGCTGCCGGCGGAGAGGGAGCGGTTCAGGTAGTTGCCTTTGTACAACAAGCCAGCTGTTACATGGTGGAATGGCATCTTCTCCCTGGGCACGAGAGAAAAAGGAAGAGGAAGGCTTACTTTAATTATTTGCCTTTGTTCTATCTGGATAGTACAATAGCCTGCCTTGAAAGAGTCCCCGGAGCAGAGCATCCTACACCAGGGAATGCGCGTTGGAGTTGGGCACGTGAGTGATGGGTCGCAGATTTTATGTAGTGTCTGGGAGCTAAACAAACAAACAAAAAAGCAAACAAACAAACAAAATCTTCTTTATGCCCAGCAAGAGCTAGCAGAGACAGAAGAGCGGTGCCTTAGGACAGTATGAGTCTCTAGCACTCATACTGCTGCTCCCAGCTGAGAGATTTGCCATTCAGTAATAATTATACAGTGCATAGGGGTCTACATAGACATGCAATTAAAAAGCCACAGAATCCAGCAGCGTGGATTTCAAAGCCATGCGAGGGGCTGGACACCAGCTCTCAGAGCCTGCTCTGAAGCATGGAGGCCCCTGAGATGGTTCAGCCCCCCAGCCCACAGCATCCCTGCCCGGCGAGACACACGTCGCACCGGTGCCTCCGCTCCCGACTCCGGTGGCCCTCGCTGTGAGAAGAAAATTCACATTCGAGCCGGGCCCAACAAAGAACATTTTCATCTCACAAATATGACAGCTACGGAAAAATACTGCTCCACGGGAGGCTGTAGCAGAAAAGTGTTTGCAAACTTAGCAGGTATAAACACCGCAGCCTAGTGAAGGGCAGCCATCTGCACAGACAAAAGTGGAAATTACTGTCAGCAGCACTTACACATTGATTTAGGATACACAAGAAAGAGGCGAGTTTGCCAAAGTCAATTGAAATATTAAGAGGAAGATTTGTCATACCCTTGGCTGGTTTCAATCAGTGCAGCCCCATCGTGGGCCCATTGGGTTTTATACTCTACATTTCCAGCAGATATAAATCAGCAGAGTCAACGGAGCCACCCAGACATCAGCCCAGGGTCTGGCCCAGGGTCTCCACGGGGGCTGGAAGGTGGCCAGGACACGCTGGGCAGTACGGTTTGGAACGGACCGCTAATATAAATTGATATGGCAACCTTGGCAGATCTCACTCACACCAGCCGGGGGGGACACAGCCCCTTGGAAACAAACTCCAAGGGCATTGTCACTCCAGCCACGCCGGGACACCGGGATGCTCTGCCATAAAGAGATAGGTGCCACCTACTGAATGGTTCTCCAGCCAACACTACAATTACAAGGATGATCTGGCTCTTACTCAGCCATATGTTCTTACCACAGTCAATAAAACAAATATATATATACATATATTTCATTAATTTTGTAACAAATGCCTTCTTGCCTCACTGGGTTAGTAAAAGCTTTAATAGACTCACCAAGAGCAAACTAACCTCCAGACACAGGAAAGAGAAGAAGAAAAGCCATGAGGTTTCTCTTGCACTGCTCAGCACGTACCTAGAATTTCTCTTGCAGTAATTATGTAAATAAATCCTAATCGTAATTTTAAGTATTTTTATTTGGGAGCCACTTTCTTCAGCAGCACATTAGAAACCGTAAACAAGGTTTTCTTTTTCATTAAGCATATCTGTAATTTCCCAGCACTTGCCAATTAATGTATTTCATTCTGATATGTTGCTCGCTCTGACATATTGCTCTGCTAAGACGGGAATTTTACCTACCCAGAGGGAGACACAGGTTTGCTACCGCTCCAGGTCCCGACAAGCAGGGCTGGAGAGACTCCTCCAGCCCTTTGCACCATCTCCATCAGCTCCCAGTCCCACCACACGGCATCCAGGCGGCAATCGATCCATGTATCCTCTCGGCAATCACACGCCCGGTGTAAAAGCAATTACACCGATTTTTTTCAAACCCTATCAAATTAAAGAGATTTCAATCTAACGCCTGCAAAGGCCCAGCTGGAGCCCACACTGGCAGAGAGGTGTTTGATAAACCCATGGGGCTGGGGGCTGATGCCAGCACCGGCCCCTGGGCGAAGGATGCTCAGACCCTCACGCTCCCTGAGCTCGTCCGCCATCGGAGTGGCCACAAAGCCATGCATTTAGGTGCACTGAAGCACTTCTGAAATCACTTTCTGTGCCTTCGCTTCCAACAGCCATTAAAAAAATGACAATGCATCTCCCTCGAGGGCTGAAGCGCTCCCACCTGGGATCCTGTAATGCGTTTTAGTACTGGGGGGGGATGGACCCATGATATCCCGGAGTGAGAAATCCTGGATTAAATTCTACCACCTAGGTGTACTATTATCTTTGAAATTGCAACATTAATCAACGGAAACCCTGCAGACCTCCTGAATTCCAGCAGTTCTCAGCCTGCCTCCAGTGCCAGATGTCTGATAGGGATGCTCAGCTGCGCTCCGGGAGCGCTCAGCATCCTGCAGACGGGAGGCTGCCCCCAAAACCCAGCCTGCACGGGGTGGGGGGACACAACGGCCAAAAGGGGAGCTGTGAGGTGTGGGTTGTGGGAGAGGTCATCAAGCAAATCACCACATTTTGCAAAGCCCCCCCCCCTGCTGCGTTCGAACACCTAAAAAGCTTCGTGGAAAGTACTGGAGTACTGCATCCAGTTCTGGGCCCCCCAGTTCAAGAGGGACAGGGAACTACTGGAGAGAGTCCAGAGAAGGGCAACGAAGATGATTCAAGGATTGGAGCATCTCCCTGATGAAGAAAGACTGAGAGAACTGGGGCTCTTTAGTCTGGAGAAGACAAGGCTGAGGGGAGACCTTATCAATGCTGACAACTATCTGAAGGGTGGGTTGAAGGAGGATGGAGCCGGACTCTTTTCAGTAGTTCCCAGTGAGAGGACGAGGGGCAACGGGCACAAGTTGGAATATAGGAGGTTCCACTCAAACATGAGAAAAAACTTCTTCACAGTGAGGGTGCCAGAGCCCTGGAACAGGCTGCCCAGGGAGGTCGTGGAGTCCCCTTCTTTGGAGATTTTCAAGACCCACCTGGATGCCGTCCTGAGTAACATGCTCTAGCTCTGGGCAGTCCTGCTTTGGCAGGGGAGTTGGACTAGATGATCTCTGTGGTCCCTTCCAACTCCCAAAAATTCAGTGAAATTCAGTGAAATGCATAGGTGGCCGACGCCTACCTGGGAACAAGAGGTCTGTCCTAGCACGGCCAGATCGGTCCAGGCTCATTTTGAATTTAGCCAAAATGTCTGTATTAGAGACACAATATACCTTAAGCTCACCCACGGCTGCTCCTTCCAGTGCCAGCTGAGACCCTGGGTAGACTCAAACCGCAGAAGACCCGCTGCTGATGGGATCCAGCCCACACCAGGGTGATGGGCACTCGGTCAGCAGCAGATGCTGGTGCCGGGGGGCAGGGTGCCAACAGCTTTCTGCCTCTTTAACGTGTTAAATTCGCGTTAACGTGTGCTCACCTCCTCCGGATGGGGACAGGGAAGATGCCCCAGCTCTCTCCCCATTTCACAGGGCTGTACCTCCTCCAAGCAGGCAGCCAGCAGCGAGCTCCACTCTCCCTCTCCGAGCTCTCCAGACAGACACATTTTCCAGCGAGCAACTCGCAAACTGAAAGCCGTTTTNGTGTGGAGTCCCCTTCTCTGGAGATTTTCAAGACCCACCTGGATGCCGTCCTGAGTAACATGCTCTAGCTCTGGGCAATCCTGCTTCGGCAGGGGAGTTGGACTGGAGGATCACTATGGTCCCTTCCAACTCCAAAAAATTCAGTGAAATTCAGTGAAATGTGTAGGTGGCCGACGCCTGCCTGGGAACAAGAGGTCTGTCCTAGCACGGCCAGATCGGTCCAGGCTCATTTTGAATTTAGCCAAAATGTCTGTATATACCTTAAGCTCGCCCACGGCTGCTCCTTCCAGTGCCAGCCGAGACCCCGGGTAGACTCAAACCGCAGAAGACCCGGTGTTGATGGGATCCAGCCCACACCAGGGTGATGCCAGGGTGATGGGCACTCGGTCAGCAGCAGATGCTGGTGCAGGGGGGCAGGGTACCGACAGCTTTCTGCCTCTTTAACATGTTAAATTCGCGTTAACGTGCGCTCACCTCCTCCGGATGGGAAGGGGGAAGATGCCCCAGCTCTCTCCCCATTTCACAGGGCTGTACCTCCTCCAAGCAGGCAGCCAGCAGCGAGCTCCACTCTCCCTCTCCGAGCTCTCCAGACAGACACATTTTCCAGCGAGCAACTCGCAAACTGAAAGCCGTTTTCAAAGGCGGAGGGGGATTTTGGAGCAACGAGACCTCCTTGAATAATTATCACGAAAACATTGACATTTAACCAAAAAGCCCTCAAAAGAACCCATAAACATGTGTATGGCAATGTTACCATGGTACCTTGCCAAGGTTTCAGTTCTCTGCGCCAAGCTCACCAGCAGGTTACATCCCCCGTAACGCCCGGCAGCAGCTCTGCCAGCCTCGCTCTTTCCTTTCAGCACAACCACATTTGTGAAATTTATAAGATGTTCGTAAGCAATTTGCCATCAGGAAAAAAAAAAAAAAGAAAAAAAAAGGCAGTTACACGATGCTCACATGTCTACGCTCGCTCTGGTTTGCATTCCTCACCGGCTCTTGTGATATGTTTTTTTAAAAGGCTTTCAGACCCAATTGAAAATCCACACGACGACTAAGCTGGAAGGTTTAACTTAAGTATCAGTCAACAAGATGGAATCAGGATCAATTTGTATTGATCCCGGATCTCCCTTGGTAGTTACCAATTTGGAGGAGGTTTCTTGCTAACCTCTCTCCTACGTGCAGCACAAAATGATGGCCAAGAGTCGATCCTGGTTTTACAGCCTCAGGCAAAAACACAGGAGATCATTTGCCCTGCCTGGATGTCATGCCTGGCCAGAATCATGTATTCAGCCATAATTTGGTGGATCCTGGCTGCTGCCCAGCAGGTTTTATGGGACCTGGGCTAAGAGGTCCCCATCCTGGATGCTGACCGGCCCCACAGCCACGGCCCCACGGGTGTCAAAGAGACCAGGCAGAAATGATGCTGGTGGAGAAACATGGGAAGATGGTAAAATTGAGATCTCCCTCTCTCCCACAAATCTGGCTGAGGTTGAGCAGAGGGTTCAAGCTGACAGTATGGGAAAACACACACACGGGTGGACAAGCACACACGTGCAGTTCAGCAGCGTGAGACTCATTTTCTCAGGAAAGCAGGCTTAAAAAAAAATACAGGAATACACAGAAAATCCATGAAGCAACCAGATGGTAGTGAAACTGGAACGGTATCTGTAAAGTCCCCCGGCTCACTCTAAAACCCTTTAAAAATTCATCAAATGAAGTAACGGTGCTAAAGATGCTTCTCCCTGGGCAGAGCAACATTATAACACCTAAGGCAAATAAGAGCAGTGACTTAAAAAAAAAAAAAAATTATCTCGTTTTCCCCCAGAGCTGAACAATTGCCATTATCTTTTCAGGCAGGCTGTGTAGTATCTAGCAGGATCTAAAGGGAAGAGCAGAGTAAATAGACCTGGGGAATTCCTGGGCGATTTGCTCCTCCGTGTTCTGGGCATGAGGCATCAGTCAGGGGACACAACCAACTTTCCAAAAAGTCTTTACTGCTGCTCTGGTTCATTTTCCTTTCGTCGCTGCCCCTGCCCATGTCCCTTCCCTCTCCCTAGGAGGCAGTCACAGCTGAGGGTCACGGTTAGCCTGTGGGAGGGACAGAGCTGGACTAAATCCCCATCTCTCTGTTTATAGTCAATATAGTTAAGGGAACACAAGTCAAGCATGGCTTTGGCAAAACCCTCCCCCTAGGAAGAGCACTAAGTCACTTTGCCCCTTATCACCTGCATTCGCTGATGCCAACAACAGCTTTAAAGATTTTTGGGGTTTTTTTTCCCAATTTATTTTGTGCAAAAACTTGGCACCTCAAATAAATACAATATGAGCCCAAGCTACCAAAGGGAAGTCTTGAAGGGCCCAAAGAGTGTCATTTTGGCACTGGGAGGAGCCCTGAGGAGGCAGAGAAGGGGAAGGGGAGCACGTGGAGAGCTCCGTAATGAGGTGTGAGGGTTTAAGCTGCTGCAATAAAATGCAGAAGTCTTGTATAATCAGTCTCAACTCAGGTGCATAAAGAGACACGGGAATGAAAGCGTGCTCAGGCAGATGGCTTCTTCTGTAGCTACAAAATCAATATTAGTGGGTCTTGGAAAGGCGCCTTGGGATTGAGAAAAATAAGGCCTGGTGCATAGGGAGCCTTAAAAGAAAGCCCTAAAATAGATCCTCCCAGGGAGGAAAGCCTTTGGAGGAAGTTTGTATTTTCTGACTATTGATACCAATAAAGCCAAATCTCCCCAAACACACGGAAAGGCACATTTGGGCTATATATAAACAGATCTATTGCAGGAAGAGAAAGATGAGAAGCCTCCCTGCTCCCAGTCCAATGCCACAGCCTGTCAGAGCAGTAAACACACCGGAACGTTTTTGGAAGACACGTTCCCTCAGTCCGTAATGCAAAGTCATTGGGCTGTGAGTCCAGGTGAGCCCTAAAGCTTCCTCTGAAAAGGTTCTTCCTTCACTTCTGGAAAAACAGGAGCGCTCCCACTTTCTGGGAGCAGAGCTGCTTACCAGAATCTAGACCCAGCACTTACACAAATATCAATTTTCAGCAAATTAACCCGTCGGAATTAATGTCAAATCAACCCATCCAGGTTAATTTCATACCGTTTCCAAGGATGTATGGACTGAAAACATGAGATCTTAATCCACAGTGCTCACACAGGCGTGTGAGAGTCCCTGTGCATTCACTGGTGGTGATACAGGTGACATAACTGGTCCCCAGGGACCACTTTCAGCCCTGACCCTCCATATCCACGTGCACCCTCATCCTTATCACACCCTACACAGCATTTGTGCTGTATGTGATTATTTATTGGCATATGTCTAAGAAGATATTCAGCTATTTCAGACAACGACCAAGAAAATGGAGATCTCCTTGCTGATAGACACTGGGTTGGGATACGAGCAATAAAGTTCCCCACGGTGATCAATGGGTAAAAGGACTTTGCAAACCTTGGACCATTTTCGGCATTTGAGGATGTAAGTGGGAAGAAAGTCCTCTGAAATGCAGAAAACAAGGTCTGAGTGACAAGCCTAATGGATGAAGTGCCACAGAGGCACTTCATGAGTGACAAACTTCCAGGTTCCAGGACTACAAAGCGACAGGAGCTTCAATTGGGTTTGTGCTGTGGTGTTTTGTTTTGTTTTTTTTCCCCGCCTTCTCCAGAAAATTTGAAATTAAAAAGAAGAGAAAGGTCACTTTTTAAAAGACATCACATTGCTCAACAACTGAAGCTTCACGGCTGCCTTTGAATGCTGCGTGGCAGAAAGGAAGAGCTGCGGACGCCAGCTCAAGTACAAAATACACACATTTCTGTCTGAAAGCCGATCATGTGAGAACACAGTGGGACAGTTTTAAACCATAGCTGTTGTCTGGGTTTGTTTTTTTTAACTATGGCCTAGACTGATCAGCAGCTCAGTCTGCCGGGAGGAGAGGACTGCAATGGCTTGATAGCTCTGTATCTGCAGGGCAGGCACATCACAGGCTAAGGGGATATTCCCTTTCCATTCCCAGACAGACTCAAACCTGCAGAATTAAAGAACCACCACAACTGACTCACCAGCATTTCATCTGTTCACCCAAGCTCTTCTTAGCCCCCAAACATCCTCCTCACCTTTCGCAGCCAAGTTTTCTGCAGCCCTCTCCCTCTTTTGGCCACTGAGCCACTTTCTGCTGCTGCTGCCCCAGCCTCTGGCTGCAGGGGTTGAGTTTAGCCAGGGTTAGTCAAAAATTTCCATATTCATATATAAAACACAGTTGATTTTGACGGCTTCTGAGCTGATATTACACAGTAAAAGAAAAGCCAACAACACAACAAAAGTCTCTGAACCTTCCTGTCTTCCCCCCCTCTTATAATTCACCTGGAAACATGAAAAAATGAGTTTGGAAGTGGAGTTGTTACCCCTGGGGAGGCTGCATTTTACGTGCACCAGCCCCAGGTCCTTCCTGTGGGCTCTTCAGCTCCTCTACAAGATGCCAGGGTCCATGGTGTGCACCATCCAGGGGCTTTCAAGAAAAGGCTGTTTGAGACCACGGTAAGAGTTGATGACAGGAAAACAACGCAGGCTACTAAAAAGCTCTAAAACCTCAAGGCAAAAGTCTTCCTTAGTGGGAAGCTGAAGGCTATAAACACGCAAATTGGAAATTAAGCAAGAGTTTTTAATGGTGAAGGTGATTAACCATTGGAACAAACTACCAGAAGGGGTGACACATTGCTGTCTCCCAGACAAGACCAGCTGGAACACACGCTTCAGCCAAGCGCAAGCAACCGAGCTCGGTGTTGGGAGTTAACGGGCTGAGGTCTAATGGTTTGTGATATATTGCTTTCCAGATTAGATGCTCTGGTGCTCCTCCTGGGCCTTAAAAACCACCTGCCCACCCCCGGCAACCCGGCTTCCCCGGCGCTCAGGAGATGGGGCTACGGACCCCCAAGCACATTTGGCTGAGCACACCTTGCAGGTCAGTGGTGCAAGGGGGGGACTTCGTGCCACCAGCCACATCTGCTCGCACCATCACACCAACCCCCTCAACAGCCCTCGCCACTCAAACACGAAAATATCAGATTTCTCTCTTCTTCTGGAATCCTTAGCTCCTTCATTATTTTTTCTCCCACAAGGAGATAATACAGAACTAACTGATGGCAGGGGCTAACGAGGTCCTTGTTGTCAGTAAGAAAAAAGCTTCTAGTTTGAGATGAAGAGAACGTCAAAGCAGCGAGGAAACGTCACTCGTACATCTTTAACCCCCCCCGTAATGTATTTCTAACCTGTTTTTAACCATTTTCTTCTGCCTCCCCCCCACAGCTGCCGAGTGTTTGCTTATCAAGAGTGTCTGGATGACAGTTTTCTGAGCCTGCTTCTGTGCATTTCCTCATGTCCAGTTCCCTTCACTTCACAGGCATAAATCAGACATGAAGACATTATTAGCAGCGATTCCTGGCACCCTCAGCACTCTGAGCAAGCATCCTATTTAAGAAAACAATATACAATGGATTATTCATAACAGACCGAGTGCGTCACAGATGAGTAATTATAAACATGAAATATATAAATAATGACAATTTTTACAGCAGATTTAACAAAGTAGCACACTACAAATAGCCTTTTGGTTGATTATATATTATTAATGAAATGCCAAAACATTTAGGTTTTTTAACAGGACAATTAATTACTCCCAATAAATATGACTTATGCCAGGCCTCTTCTTTAAAGGAGGCTTTTGGACATCTGGTGAGGGTTATTTTTTAAAAGCAATAGCTGATGGTTCCTACAGAAAGTTCCCTAGGAGCTATGAGGACTGGAGCCATCAACATATATAAATGAGCCAGAAGGTAATTAAAGAGGCGAGGGTAACCATAACACTGGAATAATTTCCATACAAATTGAAGTGGATCATAGTGTAAGATTCAAACCAAGATACACTCCAAGCATTTCCCCACCGCAAACACTCATGGCTATTAGTTTCCCTGGGAAAGTGTCTTCATACCCAAACTACGGCCCAGCTTTAAGAGACGGTCCAGATTTAGAAAGAGGAACTCAGTTTGCTTGCTGGGAGAGGGTCAACTGACCCAAATGAAGACCTGCCTCAACAAGAAGTTTCCAGAACCAACAGGCTGGTTATTGTTAACTGTATTGTTAAGCCAGGAACAGGCTGGGGAGAGAAAGGGATCGTTATGCTCATGGCACCACTCCACGCAGAAAACTGTAAGTATAGAATCATAGAATTGTCTGGGTTGGAAGGGACCTTTCAGATCATTGAGTCCAACCATCAACCCAACACTGCCCAAACCACCACTAACCCATGTCCCTCAGCACCACGTCTGCCCAGCTTTCAAAGACCTCCAGGGATGGCGACTCCACCACTGCCCTGGGCAGCCTCTTCCAAGGTTCGATAACACTTTTGGTGAAGAAATTTTTCCTGCTATCCAATTTAATCCTCTGGTGCAACTTGAGGCCATTTCCTCTTGTCCTAACCCTTGGTTTAGCTTTGGTCTCAGCTGCCTTGAGACACACAGGACTTGCAGCACCACTGACAAAGGTGGCCAGGGCGCATTGTCCACCCAGAGCAGCTGCTCAACTCTGACCATGATACTATTTTGCTGCTTATTGGAAGAGTATATAGGTAGATCCTGGACCTGCAATGACCTCTCTATGTGCACAGCGGTGGGCAGGAATGGGGACCCCCTCCCAGAGCTAAGCCCTGAAGCTCCGATGCTGCAAAGAGCTGAAGCACTCCCTGGTCCTGGCAGGGTCTGAGCACGTGCTGGAGCACCTCACCATCCGAGACCTTAATTCAGCATGAGCCAGATCCTATCAGAGAGCCCTGAGCTGCGTTGAGAAAGTCTGCGCTTCTTTCTTTGTGAGCTACCGGTCTTTGGAAGATTGTAGTAAAGCTGTTCCAAGAAACCAAAATGATCATTTCCTGCTGGAGTGCAGTATTTAGCTCTTGGGGTGGCACGAATTACAGCATCCTTATTTTTATTTCAGTATTTATTTGAAGGAAATGTACAACAGAAATGTGATGCTGGCTGTATTTTAAACCCACGAGCACTCTGTAAACAAGCTAGACCCAGAGAGATTTGCATGTTTCTTCTTGAAACATAAGGAGAACCAGCAAGACTGAATAATTGAAAACAGTTATGGAGGCTTCATTTTCTTGTTTTTCCTGGGATTTACTCTTGGACTGCCTGTTCCCAACCTTAATACCTGGCAGGGATGATCAATTATTTGGAATCTGATTTGCATAATAGTTGATGTGCCGACAGCTCTCCGTGGGGAAATCACTGCCCTGGTGGAGGTCACCAATATGCAGGAAAAAAAAAAGTGTAGAAAGGGCATTTTTGTTAAAGTGCAGTTTTTAAAAGGGGTCAGAGCGAAGTATCTAAGATCAAGGATGCATACATAAACAGATCTCAAAGAACACATTTCTGTGACATCCCTGATAGCCTCTAGATATGTCCTCAAACCCTTTGAGGAGCTTGCCCATTAGCATCCCAAACCCCTCTGGGTCTTCAAACCCATGCCCATATGGGGCAGGCGTCCCTCGTGGGTGGGCATGGCCATCACAGGAGGCAAAACTCCAGTTATCTTCCCCGGGACAGGCGGGGAGCATGGCCATCGCTCACCCAAGCCAACGCTCACCCAAGCCAACGGGGCTGTTTACTCAGCTGTTTGCCTAGGGCTTTGCGGGGCTGGGTAACCCCCTCACAATGATCGCCGTGTCTAAGGCAAACAGCTACGGTCCTGCAAACAGAGGGGAATGAAGAAAACCTCATTAAAGTGGATCAATCCTGGGCGCAGCGGCCACCAGGCTCGCTGCAGCTCATTAACTCCAGCGCGCGGCTCTGCCCTACTGACCTCTTTGCAGAATCAGGCCCCCGGCTGGAAGCGAGTACAAACGCAGAGAGAATTTCGGTTAGGAAGGAATTAAGCCAAGCTGGAATTTCTGCGGGATGTCAGCGGCCTCCATCCCCTCCACCGAGCAAGCTTCCAGCTTCTCGGGCTCGCTCACGCTACTGGCTAACGAGCCGGCGTCGAGGATAACGAGATGCCGAGGAAACCCTGTGCAGGCAGGTGCTCTCTGCACACACGTGCCCCCTGCGCTGTCTCACTATAGAATAGAACTGTCAAGGTTGGAAGGGACCCTTCAGATCACCGAGTCCAACCATCGACCCAGCACTGCCCAAGCCCACCACTAACCCATGTCCTTCAGCACCACGTCTGCCCAGCTTTTAAACACCTCCAGGGATGGCGACTCCACCACTGCCCTGGGCAGCCTCTTCCAAGGCTTGACAACCTTTTCGGTGAAGAAATTTTTCCTAATATCCATCCTAAACCTCCCCTGGCACAACTTGAAGCCATTTCCTCTTGTCCTGTCACCTGTGTCATCCCAGGCAGGCTCCTCCAGGACAGGAGGTGACCACAGGCACACCCGGTATCTGCTTATGCCCCATCTGAAAGGCAGAGCAGCCAGATTTTGACCCTTGCTGCATTTACAAATATCCCAACCCATTCTGCAGACACCACAGGGAAGAACTGCATGCAAGAAGCATGATGATGATGGAGATACAGGAGGGGAAGGAAAAGGGATGGCTCAGAGAGCTCCAAACCCAAACCTCCACCAAGCCCTCCCCAGCATTGCTGGGCACCAGTTTGCTGCGGGGGGGCTCAGAGATAAGCACTCAGCACCCCTCTTTGCAAGGTCTGCACCCCGGGAGGTACCCACTGATGCTGCTGGGGTGCCAACACAGCAGGGCATGGCTACAGGCAAGGAACGGCGAGGATCCGAGACCTCCATCCGGGCTAAATGGCTCGATAACGTATGAAAAAGGGAGGTATACATGCTGCTTGAAAGCTTCAGCTAGGAACAGACCTAATGACAGCATGCAGTGCAGATGTTTAAGCTTGTCTTTTATCATGCTGTAAAAATGTATATACGATTATACTCGGTAAGCCTCCACAAGCAGAGATGAAGTTCAAGGAATGAGGGGGCAGCTTTAGAACCACCCACTGAATTTCTATACATTTTCCATGTCCTACCCGTGGACTTCAGGTTCAACAGACTAAATCCACGCTGTGGCTTTAATTACCACTGCTTAATGCCTTTATTCTGAGAAACATTTTCACATTTTAGTGCTTTTAACAGAGCAGACTGCATTTAATTAAAAGCAGACCTATAAAACAGTTTGTTTCTATTGCCCTCTTTTCATGGTAGCCCAAGTACTATTGCATAATACCTAGTATTTACTTCAGTTTCTTGCTTACACTTTTAACACTAACCACATTCACAGGTTAAAAATACAATTAAAGACTACCCAGTCTTGAAAAGCTTCTCCATACATACCATTTCCCCCCATTAACAGCTGAGCTAATGTATCTTCAGCTGTGGATTGTATAAAATGGAATAAAACTGACTTGGTATTGTTTACAAGACTCATAAAAAATCATTGCCGTTTACCTTAGCAATCCACCTGGCTAAAAATGAACGCTCCCAAACCCGTTCTACATTCCCAATGTATTCTGAAGAGGCTCTGCCTGTTTTATTTTACATCTCCTAATAGATTGCCTGCCATATTTCATGCCGAATCAATAAAGTTATATGTGCCCAAATCAACTAAAATGATGTTTACTGGTATTTCTAACACAAGTAGTTTCTCAGGGGGTATTTTGTTCAGTCCACAATAACTCCGGGAGATAAAACATGCATAGTGCCATCATCTCACCCCTGGTCAAGCAATGATTTTGCTTAGAAATTAGGTCATTTAAAGAAGAATAAAATGAGAGGACTTGCATTGCATTGTAACTTAGAGAGGAAGGTTTGCTGGAGATGCACGGGACCAGCCATTTAAAGGCACCAAGAAGGGGCTGGGGTTGAGTCAGTTGAAGGAAAGCCCGGGACAAGTGGCCGCAAAAAATGTTGTTTATGTATCCACATATATTTAGATATAACCATATATCACGATAGGGTAGGAACAAGCTGCATCAGCACAAACCTCAAGCACGTTACGACTGGACAAAAACTGCATGATAATGAAGTCAGAGAGAGTGTGAGTCCAGGGAGAGGAGCACTGCTCCTGTCTCCCCACGCCGACCAGACACCAACAGAAGGAGATTTTGTTTAAATTCCCCTTGGTGAAAACTATTTCTCTTAAAATGTGGTGTTTGTTTTTTTTTTTTTTCCTTTCCTTTCTGCAAGACAAGTTTTGCCCTGGGATTCGACAGCAGGGAGGCGTTTGCAAAGTGTTCCTGTTCCCTGATGAAACCCACCCGTTGGCAGGATGACCAACTGGCCTGACCCTGCCCCACCGAAAAGTTAAGGGGAGGTGTGGAGAGAACCAGAGGAGGTCCACAGGCTACGGAGGAGCACAGGAGCAGCATCCAGCTCCTGCAGGACGGAGCCATCCCCGAGGGGAGCCCTGCGGTCCCTACGCTACCTCCAAGTTTCACCCTGGCAGGATTTGGCCCGCATCCCCCACCGTCCCCATCCCTCCCTGCCCGCTCGGGATTCCACCCGGAGAGATGCAAACCGCCTCGGCGGAGCCAGGGCAGAGGATTTATCCACAGGTGCAGTGCAGAGAGGATTTCTCTACAGGTACAGTGCACACCCGGAGGAAACGGCGAAAGCATCCACAAAGCCCCCAAAAACTGCAAAGATGAAGCTTCCCCCATCCAAGCCTTCCCAGAAATAAAGTCGCACCGCCACACATGCATGCCCGGGGGGAAAGGACACACGCAAAGACCCTCTCCCTCCCCCAAAAGAAGCCAGCTGGAATATTCCTTATGAAAAAAAAAAAAAA